>PVJC01002830.1:0-75532 GCA_004026665.1 Murina feae
GCTCAGGTACCCTGCTGAGACTTGCAGGGACAATAACACGCCTCCCCCGCCACCCGCCACCCGCTGCTGCCTCTCAGAATTGCAGAGCCAAAAAATTGGAGAGCCACTTTACATATAGCTTTTATTTTTGGATTCTTGTTCATTGACATCGAAAAAATTTTAACTGCTTTTTTCTTTTTAGTATCCTCACCTGAGAATATGTTCGCTGATTTTTTTTTTTTTTTTTTTTTTTTTTTAGAGAGAGAGAAACATTGGTATAAGAAATACCAATCGCTGCCTCCTGTACATCCCGACAGGAGATCGAACCTGCAACCTAGGTATGTGCCCCGCCTGGAAATCTGACAGGCAACCTTTTGGTGTATGGAATGGTGATCCAAGCACTGAGCCACCGGCGAGGGCTGTGACTGCTTTTGAAACAAATAAGCAGCTCATCCTCAACGAAGCTCCCGGGAAGGAAAGACACCTCTCAGCGGCAAACATGCCGTTATTCCTCACAGATTCTGAAGAGCAAATGTGGGACCGGCACTGCCAGTGTGTGGTCCCCTTCGCAGGGCGACCCTGAGTGGGAGGAACTTTTACACGTCCTCTGTCACAATCGTCCATTAGTGTTGGAGCCAGCTCCTTAGGACGGAGTGTCGTTTAGGCGTTACCGGATCCCTCGGCCTGGTGGGCTGACGATGAGACGGCAGTTTGGGAATTACCCAATCTCTGCGCCTGTTAACTCACTGGATGTGCAGCTAAGCGAATACTTTCTGTTCCTGTTTGTATTCATTAAAAATAGCAAAGGAAGTATCTATGAGGTTAGAAGAGAAAAAAAACGCAAACAGCAACTTTTGTTCCATTCGACCCCATGTACACGATAGTGATCAAAGGACATCTCGGAGAGCTGGTGTTCCTTTTGACCTTGTGTACTTCCTGTACGCGGCTGCCTCTGCTGGGCGTGCTGCCTGGCGGGCTCCAGCTCCCCTGCAGCACGGCCATGACAAGACTGGTGACTACCTCAGCTCCAGGGTCTGCCAGCAGACCCCACGGTGGCTCTGAGGCAGTTGCCCTGCCCGAATTGCACAGATGAGAAAGAAAGCTTAGCCCTAGCCAGTGTGGCCAAATGGATAGAGCATCAGCCTGCGGACTGAAGGACCCCAGGCTTGATTCCAGTCAAGGGCACATGCCTGGGTTGCAGGCTCAATCCCTAGTAGGGGGCATGCAGGAGGCAGCCGATCAACCATTCTATCTCATCATTGATGTTTCTATTTCTCGCTCCCTCTTCCTTCTTCTCTGAAATCAATAAAAATATATTTAAAAAAAGAAAAAAGAAAGAAGGCTCAGAGGGTGTCAGCAACCTGCCCAGGTCCTGTGGCTGCAGGTGGCAAAGTGGGACTTAAGGTTCAGGTGTGTCTGGTCCCAGAGCCTGTGCTCCTGTGAGACTGTGACACCTACCTCATGACTTTGCCCCACGTGTTTCTCACCATTTTTTTTTTTTTTTTAGTCATACAGGAGTGAGAAAGTCTGGCTCCAAGGAGCTCACAATCTAGTTAAGAAAGAAAAATGAATAAATAAAAAGCATTTCCTTCTCTGTACACGGAGGAGTCTGGCGTTCAGGGATCCTACCTGGAGCATCAGACCAGATGAGCTGAACTGCAGATGCTGGAGGAGAGCATTGTTCTGGTTAATTCTGGCCAGAGCACGGGTACGGGCAGTGGTGGGGACATGCGGTGGGAAACAGTGCAAGTCGGGGGGGACCCACATTCACACCCCTGGATGATGGGTAAGACCTACACAGTGCAACAGCAACCCCAGCTGCCAGTATTTTCTTGGGGTTCACCTGTGCAGGTTTTAAGTGCTTTACGTGTTTTGATGCATTGAATCTACCTTCCATCCCTCAGAGTAGGTACTACAGCTCTGCCTGTTTTCCACGAAAAGGGACGAAGGCACAAGGGGTTCTGGAGCTTGCCCAGCTGATCCCCCTGATGAAACATGGGGAGCAGGGATTAGAACCTGGCAGGTGGGCTCCCAGCCCAAACTCTTACTACATAAAGGACAGTATAAGTCATACTATGCTCTCTTGTAGACCCCATTATACTCATCAAAACTGTAATCATGCCCTAGATGCTTTGGCTCAGTGGATAGAGTGTTGGCCTGTGGACCGAAGGGTCCCGGGTTCGATTCCAGTCAAGGGCATGTAGCTCAGTTGCAGGCTCCTCTCCCGCTCAGGCCCTGGTAGGGGCACGGGCAGGAGGCAACCAATTGGTGTGTTTCTCTCACATCAATGTTTCTGTCTTTCCCTCTCTCTAAAATTCAATGGAAAAATATCCTCGGGTAAGGATTAAAAAAATAAATGTTCTGGCATTAGATACTAGTGATATTGGTTCTGAATACACTAAAAAACCCCACTGACCTGTACGCTTTAAAAGGGTGAATATTATGTGTGTATTATATCTGAAAAAACAGGAGAAAGTGAAAACTATATACTAAATTGTGCGTAAGTTTAGACCGGCTACTTGCTCACATTTTTTATTTTTAAATCCTCAATCAAGGACATGTTTTTGGTTTTTTTTTAAAATTGATTTTTTAGAAAGAGAGGAAGGGAGAGAGAGGAAAAAAACCAACATCGACGTGAGAGAAACATCCATGAGTTGTCTTCCTATGTGCCTGACTGGGGATTGAACTGCAACCTAAGCATGTGCCCTGACCAGGAATCGAACCCACAACATTTTGGTGTAGGATGATGCTCCAACCAACCGAGCCACCTGACCAGGGCTATTTAGGAGTTTGGGGGTCTAGGCATAATCTCAAAAATGAGGATTTATTTATTTTTTGTCCTTGATGCTAAAGAGAAAGGCAAGAAGAAGGGAGGAGTCCAGCTGATGTGGTTCAGTGGTTGAGCATCGACCTATAACCAGTAGATCAGGGTTCGATTCCTGATCAGGGCATATGCCCGGGTTGTGGGCTTGATCCCCAGTGCGGGGTGTGCAGGAGGCAGCCAATCGATGATTCTCTGTCATTGATGTTTCTATCTCTCTCTCCCTCTCCCTTCCTCTCTGAAATCAATAAAAATTTATTTTAAAAAAGAAGAAGAAGGAAGGAGGATACACACAGGTTTGAGACTGGGATTCCAGTCTCTGTGGCTCTAAAGGCCTAACATGTGGGAGATAGTGAAATAACACTTGGGCCGAGGACCAGTCAGCTCTAGACTTGCTCGGCCCAGCATTCTAGAATTCTCCCTGCCCTTTGCCTCCATCTCCTCTGCCACCATCCTTTTACAAGCCACCATTATTTCTTGTCAGATACTCCAATTGTCCCTTAAGTGCTTCATTCATCCCTGAAATATTTACCTCCTATTGCTGGGCACTGTTCCAGGGACTGGGGACCAGGCAGTGAGCAAAGCACAGTGAAATCCCTGCTCTCAGGGAGCTGACTTCCAGCAGACAATAAACAAACGAGTGTGTACCTTGTTTGATGGGTTAGAAAACGGTAAGTACTCCGGAGCAGAGGAGGGAGGTAGTGAGTACTGGGCTGAGGAGTTACAATGATAAATTTGGAAGTGGGAAAGGCCTCATTGAGAGGATATCATTTTTAAAATAACATATGTTCTGATTTTTTAGAGAGGAAAAGGGAGAGAGATAGAAACATCAATGAGAGAGAAACATCGTTGATCAGCTGCCTCGTGCACTCCCCTTACTAGGGATGTCACTGGCAACCCAGGCATGTGCTCACCAGAAATTGAACCAGCGACCTCTTGGTTCATGGGTCGATGCTCAACCACCGGGCCACACAGGCCAGACGAGAGGGTGTCATCTGAGCAAAGATTAACAGATGACAGGGTGAGCCATGTGGGTATGTGTGTGTGTGGGGGGGGATGGGGGTTCCCACTCTCCATTTTTAGGGAGTGGGAATAACCAGTGTGAAGGGCTCAAGGTGACTGGCCTGGACGGTCCTGTTTGTGGAAAACCAAGGAGGTCAGTGTGGCTTGGGGAAGAGAGGGAAGCAATGAGGTCAAAAGGTAAGTGGAGGGGAGACCAGGGCAGCGGTTCTCAACCTGTGGGTCGAGACCCCTTTGGGGGTCAAACGACCCTTTCACAGGGGTCGCCTAAGATAAGGTGACCAGATTTAAAGCAGTACACCATTGACAGGGGTGGGGGGGTTTCTTTCTTTTTCTTTTTTATTTTATTATTACTTAAAATATTACAAAGAGTAATCGGGACTTTTTTTAAAACGCCGCGGGACACGGGACAAATTGTTAAAAATCGGGACTGTCCCGCCAAAAGTGGGGCGTCTGGTCACCTTAGCCTAAGACCATCCTGCATATCAGATATTTACATTACGATTCATAACAGTAGCAACATTACAGTTATGAAGTAGCAACGAAAATAATTTTCTGGTTGAAGAACTGTATGAAGAACTGTACTTAAAGGGTCAGAAGGTTGAGAATCACTGGGCTAGGGTCTTTTATTATTATTATTTTATTGATTTTTTTTTTATAGAGAGGAAGAGAGAGGGATAGAGAGTTAGAAACATCGATCAGCTGCCTCCTGCACACTCCCAACTGGGAATGTGCCCGCAACCAAGGTACATGCCCCTGACTGGAATCAAACCAGGGACCCTTGAGTCCGCAGGCTGACGCTTTTTCCACTGAGCCAAACCTGTCAGGGCTGGGTTAGGGTCTTAAAGTCATTTATTCTTTCTTTGAAAAACCTTCCAGTGGTTTCCAGCTTCTTCGCACCTACAAGGTTCCACATGGGTAACTGCCTCTCAGACATCAGTGCCTCCCTTTGCCCCTCACTGCCTTGCCAAGTCCTTTCCCACCTCAGGACCTTTTCCCTTTCGAATCCTCTGCCTGGAAAGACCTTCTCCATCTTTTCCTGCCTGGCTAGTCCTCCGATCTCAAACTTCACCTTTTCTATGGACCCTATGTAAAGCAGCCTGGCCCCTAGTGATCCCCTCAGCGGTTTTATTTCCTTCTTGCTCATGGCCACCTAAAAGGCGCTTGTGCTCTGTCCGCTTCCCTAAAAAGAAAGCCCATGAGGTCAGGGACCTCCTCCAGCTTGTTTACCTGGTATCCCTGGAGCCTGCCTCAGCATTTCTTTGTGGAATGCACAGATGAATTTGATGACCTCAACCTCCTGGGAATTCCTCTGATTTGATTGACGAGCTGAGGAGCTGACATCTGGGCGTTTCTAAAGCCTCTAAGCTTTCCAGAGGGTCTTGCTTATCTCTGCAATCCACACAGCCTTTGCCCCAGGGGAAGACCGTACCTCAGACTGGGACCCAGCTTTCTTTCCCTCTATCTCTCCTAAGGACAAAGTCTCGTGCCCTCCACCTTCTGTTTGCTCTCAAACACTTTCAAGATCCTCTCTTCTTTTCTCCTCCTAATCACATTTCAACTGGCCAGTTCTCTGGAAACTGGGGGTAGGGTGTGGGGAGAAGGTGAGGCTTCTGAAATTACTGTTCTCTGAGATCTGAGAGTACGTCAGGGACTCTCAGGTCCAGGGAGTCTAGAAAATTCATGATATAGTAGGGAAAGAATGTGTCCAGGAGAATTAGTGGGAGGTCCTAACTAGAAGACTGGGAGGTCTAACCCTAAAACCCCTAAAATTACAGGAATAACTTTATGGCTACAGACATTTTTCCAAGAAGAGGGTTCACCAATGTCTTACGGGTATCGATAATGGCCTTAGCAGTTAAGAACACCCTGAGGGGCATGAATTCCTTTGAGAAAATCATAACTGAGCTCCTTGGGATGTTATATTGCTGTTCTCCTAATAAATAGCAGTGCCAGGCCCAAAGCAGGTGCCCCCAATGACCTATTGAAAGAGTGAATGAATAAGTAGATCAATGGATTGGCAGGTGAAACCATCTCCTCCATTTGATTCCAATGCTCTTTTCACCAAGTCGAAACTGTAAGAAGTTACCCTCGCCCAAGGCCAGAGGACCTTGGCTTCTCCCGGCCTGACTGCCCTCCGGGATGAGCTCCGGGCTGGTTGCACATCTGTGCTTTCAGGGTTGGTCCGACCTTGAGAAGCGATCTCGCCCCCTGTAGAGACTGTCAGCTGACCTGGAGATGCTCCCATTGTATGTAAAGGCCTAAGCCTTCCCTGACTGCCAGGTGGTAAGAAACCCAACCTCCTGCTCCGTTTCAGTCCTTGGTAGTTCAGCTCCTACCGGGTCAGGAACAGGAGCCAGAGAAAGGTGAGTCGCCAGAAGTCCAAATTTTCCTGCCTTCTCCCGGCATAGGCTAGTGATTCTCCTGGGGATGGTTTGGTTTGGGACTCCATAAGGTCCATTAAAAAAAAATCACCAGTCCGGCTGGCATGGCTTGGTGGTTGAGCATCGACCTATGAACCAGGAGGTCGTGATTTGATTCCCGTTCAGGGCACATGCCCGGGGTGCAGGGCTCAATCTCCCGTGGTGGGTGTGCAGGAGGCAGCTGAGCAATGATTCTCTCTCATCATTGCTGTTTCTATCTCTCCTCCCTTCCTCTCTGAAATCAATAAAAAATATATTTAAAAAAATGAGGAAACACAGTGAGTGTGGAGAGTTGTGGAGCCAGGAGCCCTGTTCTAATCACCTTCTCTGGGAGCTGGGAGCCTTGGCCACCCCACACTCGCTGAGAGGGTCAGCTCCAGATGGAGGAGAGGCTGGGCCCAACCCTGGTTCACCTCAGAGTCACTGGGGAACTTACAAAAAAACACAGACTCCCAGGGCCTAATCCAGGAGGTCTGAGGCTGCTTTTGGAATCTTGTTTATTTTCCCCCCAGAATTCCTCCGCCAAGTTTGGAGACCACTAATCCTGAGGTAGTGTACACCACAAGGCGTCTGTTAAATGCCAATTGTTGGGTCTACTATCAGAATTTCTGATTCTATAGACCTGCGTTGGGGCCCAGAATTCACATGTCTAGTAAGTTCCTGGGTGATGCTGATTTTGCTGGTCTGGACCCGCTGTGGCTCAGTCAGAGCAAGGAAATGCAACCTTGGCTGGAGTCCTTTCAACTCTGCAGTCCTTTCAACTATTTTTTTAAAAGTTTATTTATTGATTAGAGAGAGAGGGGGGAAGAGAGAAAAACATTGGTTTGTTGTTGCACTTATTTGTGCATTCATTGGCTGGTTCTTGAATGTGTTGACTGGGGATCAAACCCGCAGCCTTGGTGTATCTGGGTGATGCTCTAACCAGCCAGGGATCTTTCAATCCTGACACACAGGCTGCACGGATTAAATCCGTCTCTGGGGTGGGACCAGGCATCAAGATTTCCTTTCCAACGTTGAAAATGTTCAAATATACAGCGAAACCCAAATAATTCTACGGTGAAAGCCAAAAACTCGTCCCCTAGTTTCTGCCATGGCCACTTGACTGTGCGTAAGTCGCCCATTTATCCAACATCAGGGTCTCTTAAAGCTCTAGCTCCCTAATGTTCTCGAGAGTTTGAGAACCATGCGCTAGCATTTCTGGGCTTCTCCTCTGATAGGCTGTTGCTGGCTACTGTTTTCAGAATCTCTGCAGATGCTCCTTATCTCCACCTCCTGGGGTTTGCCAAGAAAAAAAAAAAAGGCATGCATTTATTTAGCACCTACTGAGTACCTACCATTGGGAATCCCTCTTCCTTGAGCTGTGTCTAGTGGAGATTTCATTTTCTGAAATCTTTTATTAAAGTCAGAGAAATTCAGATCAAAGAGCCCAGCCTACTTAGTCTGTAGCCCTCTACTGGCAGAGAGGGTCCCGCTGTCATCGCATCACCAGGACCTGACTGGATCTGATGTCATCTGTCCTGGATCCCTATCCAATGAAGACAGAGAGGGGATGAAGCTTCTAGAGAGGGCTCCTGGCTCACTGATACCAAGTTGTCACTGTGAGGACTGTGCCTTACCCTTAGAGCTCAAGGCTTTGTAGGAGCAAGTAAACTGCCCTTCACAAGGTAGGTGATCCTATGAGGTAAGTGCTCTGACAAGTCCCCCAAGGGAAGCCAACCCTGGAGGGGAAAATAATAAAGAATTCTGCTGTGCAGAAACTTCCAGAAAGACAAATCTGGTAGTAACCATCCCTCCTCCCATACCATGCACAGCTGGTCCTGTGGGGCCTCCGAGTCTAGAGGAAGAGGGAGAATCCACAAACTCATCAACTTGCTTGGGACCTGGGATTCCCAGCTGGGCTGTGTACCTTTGGTTTTTCTTCTGCTTCAGTCGGGGTTTTATGAGAGAATGGGTTTTATGGTAGAGACAGTCTTGGTGGTGTAGACAAGTGCATGTGAGTTCTTTCATTTCTAAGGAAGCAGTGGAAAAGCTAGTTTATGCGGCAACCCAAGCCAGAGAGACCAGTAACTGCCATGCTGGACACCGGCCTGACCTCGCTCTCCTGTGGGCAGGAGGGGGAGCTGGGATTTCCTGGCTGGTCTGTATGGTGAAGAAGTACTTTGCGACATAAAGGGGGTTTTCCCTCCGTCGTCAATGAAATCAGAAGAGTCGCCATTTAGAAAGACGACTTTGCGTGGAGGTAGTTTCAGCTCCACTGGGGACTGAAACCTGGGAGTGGGGACTTCCTCAAACACTTGCCTTCGTCATTTTGAAAACGTAGAATTCTTTTGGGCCCCTTTGCCGGGGCTTTTCAGTGTGATTCCCTTGTATGTCTTCCAAAGTGTCCTTTCATTTTACTGCGATGGTTTGCTGGTGTTCCTTGGGACGTAAGGGCCAATGAGGCAGGAGGTCGGTTGGCTGGGCCCCTGGCGCTCCTAGCTCTCGATGGTGCTCCACAGGCATCGGAGTCCAGGACACTGAACTGCTTCCCACAACTCCCCCCAAAAGGGTGCAGGCCCAACAACGGGGCCGTCGATTGTAACTGGCACAGGAATCAGAGTAGAATAGCAGGCATCCTTTTGCAAAAGCTAATTATAAAGATGAAGCAGGAATGCATAAAAATATAAGGGGTGGGAAAACATTACCTGGTGAGTATGCTGTGATTGTCGCTGCTGGAAAGCACGATGCGTGTGTCGTAGCTGGGAACCGAAAAGGCAAAGATAGTGGGCTTAGGGGCAGTGACCGTTCTAGGGTTTCCTTTCATTTTAATGGCATCATCATCATCATCATCATCATCATCATCATATAAAAAAACTGCGGCAGAGTCCATGCTAGACATACCCAGGTCTTGGGTGGCCGAGGTCCTTTGCTTGTCCGGGACAGATGAAGCTCTTTATGGCCAGGGTCCATTGTGTTCGTGGTAAGTGCTGGATCCAGCTGTATCTGGTCCACAAAAATGTACTAGAGCCTGTTGTGTGCCAGGCACAAATGCTACTCTGGGGATCAGACCCAGTTCCTGTCCTCACGGAGCTCCCATGATGGTGTCTGGAGACGAGCTGGAGTGGGGAAAGGGTTGGCATAGCCAGGAGTAGGGCATTCAGAGGACGGTGGGCCCAGCCTCGCCTCAGCCTCTGTGGTTACCTTGAGGTAACGATTATCCTCTTTGGGGGACTGAAGCAAGAGGTGGGGTGTCGCTAAGGCCTGCTATTTCTGAGGCTTGGCCCTCTGTGGGGTCTTGCCTTGCACACTCCTTGTGGGTTTTCCCTGACTCTGCTTCACCTACACACTGCAGGATAGAAGATGCTGCTGATGCATCCAGTCAAAGAAGGGCTCTCTTGAGGCCAGGATTGGGGGCCTTCCGTTCCTTTCGGGAGAAATCATGCTTGGCCTTGTGGCTCTGCCTTTGGAGGGTCTGAGGTGGGGAGGGGAACGAGGAGGCGTGACGTGATCTGGTTTGTTTCGTAAGAAGCTGATTCTGGCAGCTGCCTGGTGACAGGATTGGTGGGGCCTGAGTCTCGACTCTTGCCTGTTAGAAGCCCACCTTGGACTGGAGAGCTCTCCTTTGTTCTGACCCCTGGAGCTCAGCCTCAGCGGGTCCAACTCTATCCCCAGCTTCCTCAGCAGCACAGGCCCCAGTGGACTGTGAGGATTAAGTGCCTTAATGTGTGGAAAGTACTTAGCGCTCTGCCTGCTCGTACTTCCCATGTGAGTCATTATTGTTGTAAAGACACCTGACCTTGTGACTAGAGATGGAACAGAGGCCTGGATTGGTCTTGGCCTCCGCCCCTTGACCAGACAGCCTTGAGCCTCCATTCTTGCCTGTGGGCTGGGGATGGTTAGGGGAACCTGGCAGAGTTGTGTAAGGGTCAGTTCTCCCATCCATACTCTGCCTGGCACATAGTAGGCTCCTCTCTTTTAAAATCAAAGAAAATGGGTTTAAGATTTCTCTGGAAGGTTTTGCTCCTGCTTAGTTTCCTTCCTCACTTTCTAATTGCTAACACTTCACACCACTTTCCCCCAAGCTGCCCATCCTCCAGCTCCCAGGTCTATTGCACCTCCTTGTAGCTTCTGTCTCAGCTGGATCATCCTGTGGTCCCTACTCCAGCTCTCCACCTCTAGGACACGACGGATGCCTTTAAGGACGTCTAACCTGACCGCACCTGAATGGTAAGAGCACTATTTACTGGGTACTGACTTGGTGACTGGCTTTTTCTTTATTGCCACTTGCCAGGTCTTCACACGGATGTGCTTATTTGATCCTAAGTGTTCCTAGGAGGTTGGTGCGATTATCACCCATTTAAAAGATGGAAAAACTGAGGCACTGGTGGTTAAACAGCTTGACTGATACCACAACTAGGAAGTAGCAGGTTTGAACCGAGCAGTCTCAGTGTAAGCCTCAACTCCCAGCCACTCCACATTCTGACCGTGCTACGGCCCTTATGTTTAGGATCCATAGGAATGGAGAAAAGGAGCATCATCTTTGTCCTGTGACTCGCAGAGCTTTATTTGTTTGCTTTTTTAAAATGAAAAGATATTTCCTCCCGAGTTAGACATCTCAAATTTCCCGTGGTTATATTCTGCTGTGTTTTTTATCTCCTTCTAAGGAAGACATTCTTTCTAAATCTCACTGAACTCTGTTATACTCAGAAAGAGGCATATTATCTCTTGCTCTGTCACCTGTAGAGATGGAACGCTGCCGATCAGCACATTCCTTCACATGCTTGAAAATAGCCTTATGATTTTCCAAGTCTCTCTGAGACTGTTCTTCTCTGAAGCAAGAGGGGCCTGGCCTCTTTCCACCGCTGGCTTCCTGTCCAGCTCTGAGAAAAGGGCTCAGAGTTTTCCAGGCTCTCTCCTTTGTACCGGTTATGCTCCGGACAATGTCACACCTCGGGTGTACAGAGGGTCCAAAGCAAGCCACACTGGGGTCCTCTGCTCCTTAGAGTTTTATTTTAGCTTATTTTCATATTTTGGAAAATTAGAAATAAAATAAAAGTATAAAGAAATAGAAACCCTGGCCAGTGGTTAGAGCGTTTGGCCAAACACCAAAGAGTCTCAGATTCCTGGTCAAGGGCATGTCTCTGGACCTGTAGCCCCAGGTCCAGGACATGTAGGAGGTAGCCAATCGATGTGTCTCTCTCACATCAATGTTTCTCTCTCTCTCTCCCTCCCATCCTTCCCTCCCATCTTTCCACACTCTCTAAAATCAATCAAAAAAAAAATCCCCAGGTGAGGATTAATTAACACACACACACAGAAAGCCATAGGGAAAACATGTTCCCGTGACATTTTATGCAGCTTAGAGTTGGCATGGAACCCGAGGGCCTGCCTGTGTGCTGGCATTGCGTGAACCTGTGGCAGGGATACAATCCTTGCTCTGGGGTTCTTACAGGCTGAGCTGGTAAGCACTCATAACAGCTGTGAACGATTTCCATTTCCACCAGTATTTACCGAGCACCTACCGGGACCAGGGATTCTTCTTCGCACTTGGGATACATCAGGGAACTAACTAGCTTCCATTCTAGTGGAGAGGCAGACAGTGAGTTGATAGATGCTATAGGGAGAAGAAAAGGAAGGCTGAGGTACAGGGTTTGTCGGGATAGACTGCAGTATTAAATGGGGACCAGAGCCTCCTTAAGGTCAGACTTGAGTCAGGACTTGACATAGGTGAGGGAGTTAGCCATGGGGTATCTGGGAATAATGAGCTTCAGGCGGCAGGAATAGCTAAAGCCTCAGAGGAATGAGATCCAACACAAACATCAGGAAGGGGCCACCAAAGATAAGGAGTCTGAGAAGGGCCTGTGGGAGGGAGAAGGGGGCTTGCATGCCTATGCTAATTGCATTGTGTGGCTGCCTGTTGGGTGGCGTAATTTACCCAACTCCGAGACCAGGCTCTGTGCAAACCTCTGGGCTAACGGAAATCAGTTCTGATCCAGGCTCTTTCACAACTAAGATAAGGCCCCCCGAGTAAGCTGCAGACTCCTTGGGCCTCAGTGGTCACATCTGTAATAGAAGCCGACATCTGGCCACCCTCTGGACTCCTGCCTGCCAGCCCCGAGTGCACTTGGTAATAATAGCATAAGTAATAGTAATAACCATAAGAGTGATGATAATAACGTTACAGATAAGATGGCAATTGCAGCACCTTTCCAGGGTGAATATTTATCCTTATTGTTGAGACTTTTTAAAATCAGAAGTAAAACCACCTCACTTCTGTGGTTTCTGAGGAAAAGGAAGGCAAGAGCATAGCTTTTAGTCAGGAAAAAAGAATTAGGTGAGAGAGACAAAGTCTTCCTCTCCCAGTATTTAACCGCCTCCCCTTTGGGGGAGCTGCTCCCTGACAGCATTTCCTTAGCTGAGCTTCAGAACATCCGCAGGCAGCCAACTGTCAGCTCAGGAACGTTTGGGAAGTATTATGCAAAAGGTGAAAAAAACGGTCTTTGACAAATAACAAAAGATAAAACCTGGCAAAGTTTCCTAGCCTTCAGGCTGTTCAGGGCCAGGAATGAAAAGCTGTTCTCTCAATCCACGGAGCTGCTAAAAGGAGGGATTTGAAAGCACCATATTGTCCGACACTTGGTTTTGTCCAGATTCCAGGATTTAGGGTCCTGTGATGCTAGGGAAAGGCTTTCCCTACAGACAGAAGGGGCTGTTTTTTTAGTGCCAGCAGAGAAGTAGGATGGGCTGGTTGGGGAAACGGGACTAAGAAAATGTAAAAAACCCAGGAAAGTTCATCCAAAAAGAAAAGCTCATGTGAGGAGGGGTCACAGAACTGGTAAAGATCAGGGTTGAAAGTCAGTACCAAAAATCAAATCTCACTCGCAGGCCTACCTCTTTGTGCCTCAGTTTCCTCCTCTGTGCAATGGGTATAAGTTCATAGGGCAGTGGGATGATGAAGTGAATTAATACACAGGAGTCCTGAAGATGGTATCTTATGTCCTAGTGAAACAGCCAAGGGTGGTTGCTTTTGCCTTTGCCGCTGTTGGTTTTTCCTAACCAGCGTCTGAATGTTTTGCATTGAGGGCTGCCTATGGAGAGGACGGTTTCAGTTCAAGCACATTGTCCACATTTTCAAGTTGTGCATCTCTCTTCTGTCTAACTAAGGGTTTCCTCAATAAAGGAGCCATTGTTTTCTAAGCCAACATTGGCCAATCCTATCTAATAAAAGAGTAATATGCAAATTAGGCATCACTCCATCACAAAGATGGCTTCCCCCATAGCCACAAGATGGTGGAGTCCAGTCCGGCTCTGCCCCACCACTAAAGTGGTCAGGCCTCTTAGCCAGGCAGGTGGTAGGAGAGGTAAGGGGCAGAACAGGCGATCAGAGGGGGCTGGGAGCTCCCTGCCCAGGCTTGTAGCCTTGGCCAGAGGCTGCCCGTGGGGCAAGGGCAGATCCAGCGATGGCGGGGGCAGGATCAGAGCTGGTGATCGCAGAGGCCTGGGCTCTGTGAAGCCAGTGATCAGAGGGACTTGGGAATCTTCTGTCAAGGCCTGCAGCCTCAGGCAGAGACAGCAGGCCTGGGCAGGGGAAGAGCCAGTGATCACAGGGGTCTGGGGATCCCCTGCCCAGGCCTGCATCCTTGACCAGAGGTTATAGGCCTGGGCAGGGGTGGAGCTGGTGATCGGAGTGAACTACAGAGGTAACACCTTTTCTGACCGCTCATTGGCTAAGCTCCCTGTATGCCACTGGTAATATTCTTAGTAACTTGGGTAATAAGAATCCAAAAAAGTGATCTAGGGTTTTTCCACCACACTCCTGGAGAAAAAAAATGGAGGGTTAAGAAATGTCATATCCTGCTCTAGCTGGTTTGGCTCAATGCATAATGCCTCAGTCTGCTGACTGCAGGATCTGGGTTCAATTCTGACCAAGGGCATGTACCTAGGTTGCAGGCTCCTCCCTGGCTGGGGCCCAAGTCAGGGCTCATGCAGGAGGCAACCAATCAAAGTGTTCCTCTCACTTTGATGTTTCTCTGTTTTTCCCTTCTATTCCACATTCTCTAAAAATCAATGGAAACATATCCTCAGGTGAGGATAAAAAGGAAAGAAAGAAAGAAATGTCATATCCTGTGAAAGACACATCTTGAAAATGCCTAAAGAAAGTTGTCATTTTTTCATGGTGAAGGGACTGGAGTTCATGTTGATGAAAACACCTTGGTGGCTGTGGTGACTGGCAGTGGCTGCAGCAGCGGGGTGATGGGGCTGGTGGCTTCCTCTAATTAGCCTGGTCGCCTCCCACAAAGGGAGGCCAGACTGCGGTTTAGGCCCACTCCCCAAGGGGAGCAGGGAGCAGGCCTAAGCCGTCAGTAGGACACTCCCTGAGGGCTCCCAATATGTGAGAGGGGGCAGGCTGGGGTGAGGAAACCCCCCCACCCACCCAGTGCACGAGCCTTTAGTAGGAATATAATGCAGGCCACAAGTATAACTGCCATATGTGACTTCAAATTTTCTAGGAGCCTCATTTAAAAAGTAAGATGAAACAGGGGAAGTGGATTTTAATGTTTGACCCAATATATCCAAAATATTATCATTTCAACATACATTCAATAATATAAAAATTGTTAATGAGATTTTATGTCCTTTTTCCCTTACTACAGCTTTGAAATCCAGTATATATATTACACATGCAACACATTTTAATTAACACTAATGTCATTTCAAGTGCAATAGTCACATGTGGACAGTGCAGTGATAGGTGACGGGAGGGTGGCTCTTAGCCTGGGTGAACGAGTCAGGCTGGGCCCTGCTCTCTCGCAGTCACTACTATGATAACCAGAAAGGCCTCTGAGGTGGGGTTCCCCTGGTCACACGGAACAGGGAGCATCTTGATGCAAGCCCTACAACTCCAAGAGTGTGGTTTTGAACGGATATCTATTGAGTAAATGCTTGCTTGCCCCTAACGGTCTTTTCCTCCCTCCCCACCAACCTCATCCTCCATCTCCACTTGTCTTGAGGATCAAATTCTGAAATCGCTTTATGAATGATTGTCATCTGTCATCCTCTGTTAAGATGCAAATGTTGGGGTAATAACTTTGTTGACTAATGCAGTTGAGAGAGAGATTAGGATGGGAAGCAGAATGCCTTTTGGGGTTCTATTTGGAATCTTCTTGAAGACACAGAGTTTGAAAGCCAGTAGTGGGCCCTGGCTGGTGTGGCTCAGTTGGACAGAGCATCATCATGTACACCGAAAGGTCATGGGTTCGATTCCCAGTCAGGGCACATACTTGGGTTACCAGTTTGCTCCCTAGTCAGGCCAGTTACGGGAGAAAACCGATTGATGTTTCTCTCTCACAAGAATGTCTCTCTCTTTCTCTCTTTCTCTCCTTCCCTTCCTCTCCCTTCCCCCCTCTCTCTAAAAATAATAATAATAAACATATCCTTGGGTGAGGATTAAAAAAGAGCCCTAACCAGTTTGGCTCAGTGGGTGGAGCATCGGCCTGCTGACTGAGGGGTCCCGGGTTGGATTCTGGCTAAGGGCATGTACATTGGTTGTGGGCTCAATCCCATGGCGGTCATGCAGGAGGCAGCTGATCAATGTTCTCTCTTATTGATGTTTCTAATTCTTTATCCCTCCTCCTTCCTCTCTGTAAACTCATATATATATAATTTTTTTTTAAAAAGGCCAATAGTGCTAGGAAAGCCCTACAGAGATGCTTCTATAGGGTCTGGCCTTTTGTAATCCCTTTCAGCACAAGACATAGCTCTCATGGGAACTTCATTAACTAAAGGCAGCAGCTATGAGGGTAAGAGCAAACACCAATATTCTGGGCACCATGGGTCCATATTTTTCTAGGTGAATAAATCCGAATCTAAAAGCTATGAGAAGCCCGTTAAAGTAGGAATTTTCAGGCTTGTCCTGCTTATCTGTTCCCAGCAGCCCCAAAGAAGGAGAGGCCACCCCTTCCTTCTGGGGAAATGCCCTCCATCCTATTCAGGGAGACTTCAGTTTGGTCTTTAGCGTAGGATGTGCCTTGGAGAAGGCTGGCTTGATTTTGAGGACAAAGTACTTCACTCTATCTCTCCCTCTTCTCATTCTGTTGTTTTAGGGTGAATTTGCATACCTTCCCTCCATTATTATGAGTTTGTTTGAAGGGGGTCTCATTTTCCTATTTCCAAGTTCTTGGGAAGAGTGAAATAATACCCATGTGCTAGTAGTATTAGTACCTCGTGGATACTCTAAAATATGAAAAGAAATTCTCTTCTTATTTAATTTGTAATAAGACTGGAGTATCTACTTAACCCACACACTTTTTTCCCCTTTAGTCTTCCTTACTACTACTTTTCCCTCAATCTATTTCCCAGCTACATTCCCTTGAGGAAAACTACTTTACCAGGCAGTTCCTAAGCGCTGATCTCTGACCCAAGTCCTTTAGTCTCATTGTTTCCAAATGGATGTTATCAAAAAAAAAAAAGACTCTCCAGTAATAGTTTTATTTTTTTGTCAGCAATCAATATTTTTATTGAATTGTCTTTTCTTGATTACCAATATATATGCTTTTGTTTATAAATTTGACATAGTCTGGAAAAGATGAAAGAAACATGTCATCTTAATGTCTAGAAAAGCCACTGTTAACTTTTTGGTAATCAACAGTTATTTAAGCCCATTTTATTTTCTACCGATCAAAATTATCCTCTAGATTAATCTAGGTTCGAAGCTAAGATTAGTACATGCAACAAATAGAAGTGTTCAATACAGAATTCATTCATTCATTCATTCATTCATTCATTCATTCATTGCCTTTGGGGAATGTACAGAAACATGCTAAACTAATCTAGAAGATTAATCCATTTGGGGATATCATCAAATAAAGGTCATCAGATATAGACCATATTATCTAAATCAGAAGAATGACTGACACCAGCAGTAGATATTATCTTTTTAGATGGAGGATGAGTAGTTTCTTTCATTCTTTGGGGGTTAGAAGGTGGGGTTAAAAGTTAAGATTTCCCATGAGAAAATTTTTTACTATCTCAATATAATAATTGTGACCAAATGGTTAAGCTTCTAAATAGCATTTTACTAAGCAATTCTGTTCATTTTCATGTTTGTGACCAAGTTAAGATGACCAGACGTCCTGCTTTTGGCGGGACAGTCCTGATTTTTAAGTTTGTCCCGCGTCCCGTGGCATTTTAAAAAAAGTCCTGATTACTCTTTGTAATATTTTAAGAAGAAAAAAACAAACAGAAAAAAAAAAACACCCCCCCTCCCCCAGGTCAATGGTGTACTGCTTTAAATCTGGTCACCTTACCAAGACCCAAAAAAAGAGCCTAGAGTTTGACAAAAAATAAGAAATAACTAAAGTGTAGTAATTTAATTGGTAAATATGGTCAGCCTTTTCTTTCTTTCTTTCTTTCTTTCTTTCTTTCTTTCTTTCTTTCTTTCTTTCTTTCTTTCTTGATTTGAGAGAGAGAGAGAGAGAGAAAGAGAGAGAGAGAGAGAGAGAGAGAGAGAGAGAGAGAGAGAGAGACATCATTGACTGGCTGCCTCCGTCATGGCCCCTACTGGGGATCGATCAGGCATGTGACCTGACTGGGAATCAAACCCTGACCTCTTGGTTCCTAGATCTGGGCCACACCGACTGGGTAAAGATACCCTTTTAAAAGGTTGATTTTTACTATGGAAATTCTCAAACATATATTAAAGTAGGGAGACTAATATCACAAATTTCCATCTACCCATCACTCAGCCTCAGCAATTATCTATCCATTTTATACCTCCCTTATCCTCCCCCCTTCCTCAAAATGAATTATTTAGAAGCAAATCCCAGCTATTTTATCATTTCAAATAGAAATACTTTGGTATGTACACGTAAAAAGTAAAACAGACTAAAAGGAAAGAGTCTGATGATTTACAAACCTTAGTCTTATTTTCTCATCAGTCTTCGTGTGTCACTGGGCTTTGAATTAGGAAATGAGTTCTAGACCTAGTTTTGCCATTCGCCAGCGGGGTGACCAGCAGCAAGTCACATACCTTTGTGGACTTGAATTAAGACGATTTCTAAGGTCTCTTCCGGAACATGGATTTGGTACAGGATCTGTGTGCTGTTCGTTGTTTTGGTGCAGTGCCCAGTTCAGAGTCAAAACCCTCCCAGTCTTCATTTCCCAGAGGCTGCTGAGTGGCAGTATCTTTAACTTGGAGCTTTAAAAAAGAAGTGAGTCTTGAGGCGTTCCGTAGAGCCATTTCATGTGGCCATCAGTAGCTCACAACCTCAATTCTGACAACCCCAATTCATCTTTGTCAAGTATTCTGCTGAGTTGTGATGCGGGGAAGGTTCAAGTGTTCCAAACAGGTCCTCCTCTTTAAAAGGCCACCGTGAAGCCAATAGCTATGGAAAAGTGATGTTTACATTGCTGGGGGGGCGGGACGGGGGCTGGGGTAAGTTACTCTCTTATGCAAGGCATGGATTGGTGTCCTGTTGCAGAGTGGTTGTAAAGACATAAAGATACCCATTTCATAGGCAAATCAATGGAGTGTGAAATCAGGTCGTGTACCTAAGGTTGCCTGGTAAATGAAGGACTAAGTCGAAAATAGAATTTGTCTTGAAATGATGGAAAACATGCGTATTGTAGAGGCAGAGGTTTAGGGGAAGCCAGGGGTCCTCTTTGGCTAATGGAGGAAACTTTTGGGTGAGAAGAAGGTACCCAGCCCAGAGGAGCAGTGCCACTGGGACCCTCATAGTGTGTGCCCTAAGCTTCTGTGGGTGTCCCGTGGGCTTCATACATCAGTATCAGAACTAGGACCCTGGGAGGGTGACACTTGTGGCCCAGCATCTCTCATCTGGGCACTGAGGGAGACAAGCTCTGACCCAGGTTTCTGGCTGTTGCAGGCATCCGTCCTGCTCCTCCACAGCTTGAGGAGAACCAGGGAAATGAAACTGGAGGAAGGCTATTTGAAAAAAGAGACCATTGGTTGTCAGTGTACTGGTAGAAGAATGCTCACAAATGCTGCAAATTAAAAAAAAAAAAAAATCAGCCCTAACTGCTTTGGCTCCGTGAATAGAGCGTCGGCCTGCGGACTGAAAGGTCCCAGGTTCCATTCCGGTCAAGGGCATGTACCTTGGTTTCCGGCACATCCCCAGGAGGGAGTGTGCAGGAGGCGGCTGATCGATGTTTCTCATCAATGTTTCTGACTCTCTATCCCTCTCCTCTCCCTTCCTCTCTGTAAAAAATCAATAATATATATATATATTTTTTAAATATATTTTTTTAAAAATCACCACAACCCAGAGAAGAAGAAAAAGAAGCACCCAAACGGAAAAAGCCTCCAACATTGATTGCCATTTTAAAGCACAGGCTCTAAGCAGCTTTGACATTTGGCAGGGAATTCATTGAAGCTGTTGACAGGGATTACGGTTTTGGTGCCAGGGTTTATACTGGGGGGTAGGATAAAAAGGGACCAAAGATGGGGGCTGGTATTTCAAGCTGAAACCAATAGTCCGTGGTGGGGAATTCACTGGGCTTGGGAGTTTGGGGTTGGTTACTGTACTCAGAAGACAGCCTTCCAGCTGGTTCTGAGGAGGATCAAAATGTGCATTCTTTGCAACCCTGGTGGACTTGCACAAGCACTCAGCGATTAGATTCTGAGGCCTGTCCTTAGCAGGAAAGGGTAAAGGAATCCACAGGAAGCGGAGGCCCAGGGAAGGGAAACCCCTCCCTCCTATCAAAGGCCAGGCCCCAGTGAAGATGAAATAGCAAGTGGGGCCCTAGGGACAGACGGGGTGAAAGGGAGCGTGGCTGAAGCTCGGAGGGAAGTAAGGGAAAGGCGTGTGGCTCTGGTTTATTGTGTGACTTCAACGTGGAGCCTGTGCCTGGTGCTCCTCAGTCTGGAACCTGGGAAAACGCTGTTGCTTCATTTCCAGGGCCAGTGGATTGTGTGTTTCCTGAGGCTCAGTAAGTAGCCCACTGAGGGGACAACCTCCCCCTTGTTTCAGATTTTCAGCTTACTCAAGGCCAGAGGATCCAAAACTCAAGATGAAAAATGTTACCAGGAGAAAAGATGTATACGCAAATGCCATCCAATCGTAAGAAATACTCAGTGTGAAGGAGCAGAGCAATGCAAGAGCGTTTTTGTTGCACCCAGTTCTTTATGACAGAAAATACTCTCTTCTTGAGGGAGAGGGAGAGTCTGTGATCCAACGGGGGAAACTGAGTCCGAGAAGAAGGAACTGGTTATCTGAAATCTGACATTTTCTTGTAGTTGAGAACTCAGCTTTGAAGTTTCACTTCTTGAGCTGGGCTCAGTGAATTATGCTACTCCTGAAGAAAAAGAAAATTAAGAATATTTTATGTGTAAGGTGCTCAAAATGTGATTTTAAAAAAAAAAAAAAAGCAGTTCCTAGCTCCCTTATCTCATCAACAGTGCCCTGGACTCAGTGCTAGCAATTTTGTGTTCTGATGGTTACTTGAAGAAAGAAAAAAAACACACAAACTCTACTCAATGCTGATTCTACAGGTTTAGTGGAAAAAAGTTTCTAACAGGCAAATGGCAAACAACAAAGCTTTTGAAAACCCAGACCTGGGAGAGAAATGCTGTTTCATAATGGGTATGAATAGTTATTTGGCTGCCTTTTTTTCTTTTTTTTCAATCTTTTTGGTTTTTTGATGTGGATCTCTTTCTATTCGCTCAGGAAGTTATGACGTGAGCTCTGGGCAGGGTCTGAGGTTTTAGAACCCTTTCTAAAAGGGACAGAGAGTGCCTTCTGCATTTCCTAACTGTGGGCTGGACGGCAAGCGGCAGAGCTTCCAAAGGCTGGTCACGATGCAGGTGCTTCTCCCGTGCGGTCGGCTGGTCCTGGCTCTCACCCTCATCCTGATTTTAGATTCTTCAGTTCAAGGTAAGCCCCAGGACTCTCATTCTGCTGTAATCTTCTGTGTAAGCCCCAGGGTCCACACAAATAACTATATTCACTTTAAAGTTCAGGACGCATTGGATTGTGGGGAAGTAGTCAAAGGAAAAGGATTTGGTGACTGACCATCTTAGTGTGCGTTGGGTTAAGTTTGATACCAAGAAAAATTAAACTCTCTGACTTGTAAACTCTTTAAGACATTTGAAGTGCACTATTTTATTTCTGGATGGAAATGTATGGTTTATAAATTTTTTAGAGCTCAGAAAGGAATGACAACCTGTTGCATGGAGGAGGTGGCACTGTTGGGTGTTTTGGAGTATCTTCTTACCCCTGCATGTCCACATCTATCCCAAGTTTTAAATTTAATGGATTCCAGTGGTGTCATAATTATTGTAACACTGGGAAGTGCTAGTTTTTAATCAGAGTAAATTTGACCCGTGTGTATTTTTCATTTTTTTAAACTTGGTTCTTAGTGAAAATTCAATTATGGGTAGGCCTAGTTCATGAAAACCCTCTTAGATTTTAAAGAGAGACCAAAGAATTTTAGTGTTTGTGCTGTTGGTCAGAGAAACATCACATTTGAAAATTTCTTATGAGGTTTCTCTGTCATTTATGGTTGTTTAGTGAGACTGAATTAAGGTAAAACCTTGAGTCACTAAGCAGACAAAAATGTTTATAAGAAATATACAATAGCTGCTCCTTTGGTAAATAAGGGATCTTATCTAAGTAAGGCAGAAGGTCATGGTAGAATTTATAGTAGAAAAACCTTAAGTTCCCCTAAACTGTAAAGGAAATATTGAGTCATGGTGACACACATGTCCCAGGTTTGTTTCTTTGCATCTTGTTTTTACCTCTGATGGAAAGGAAGTTGTATAGCTGATCTCAGATACATTAATTATGTATTGGAAATTTATAAAATCATTTTTCTTGTGATGCAGTTATGGAGAACAAACAGCAAGCAATGTTGCTGAAGCTTTCCCACTGATCTATTGATTTTTTTTTTAAGTGTTAAACATTGTTAGTTGTAGGGAACAGGCCTTGACTTGGGTCTTTTAGGGAATATCTTTAGCTCGATGAATAATTCCATGTGTTCTCGCAAGATACAGAGCAGAAAAGTCCATGTTTGTTGCATAGGCTACAGTGATCAGTGGTGCTGGGTCTTCCCTGGCCAGAGCTATAGAAGGCTTTACATCTTCAAAGTTTCCCAGAAACGGCATGTTCCCCACCAAGGTTCACCGGGTAAACTAGGATTAAAACAAAAATGTTCCATGTAGTAGGTATTCATCAAAAAGAAGTAAAGAAAGAAAGAAACCATTATGAGATTGTATAAAGTACTAGCATTTATGTCATCACCCGGTAGGTTTAGCTTTTTGTTGGAAAAGAAACCAAAAGAGAGACAATGAATGAATTGAAAAACTAGGGTGTTTCCAAAGGAGAAGTTGGAATGAAGGGTTTGTGCTCAATTCTCAATAAGAACAGAAACAGATGCCCACCCATGGCGCCATGGGGAGTGATCCACATGATGCCAGATAGGATTTGATAGCATCCTTTCTCCCCTTAACCCATTGGTTTGACTGAACTGGTCAAATTAACTAGCCTTTTGGCTTTCTCTCACTGAACATTTCAAAACATCGTAGGTTACTGTATTCCTGTGTGAGGGCTGCCATAAACAAAGTACCGCAGATGGGTGGTTTAAACAACAGAATTTTTTCCCCCCACAGCCCCTGGAGGCCGGAAGTCCAAGTTCAAGGTGCTGGCAGGGTTGACTTCATTCTGAAGCCTCTCTCCTGGGCTTCTGGCTGGCTGTCTTCTCTCTGTGCCTTTATATGGTCCTTTGTATATGACTGTGTCCCAATCTCTTCTTCTCTGGGATTAGGGATCATCCAAATGACCTCATTTTTCTTTACCCCCTTTTAAGGCCCTATCTCCAAAGACAGTCCCATTCTGAGGTCCTGGGAGTTAGGACTTCAACAGATGAATTGCGGGGGTGGGGGGGGGTGTGGTTGGGAAGGGAGACACAATTCAGCCCATATCAGTTATTATAAGTCAAACCCAACTGTCTATAGAGCCAAAGCAATGGGAGCCTGGCAATGTGTGGGAGACCTCTCCAGGGTCTCCCACACATTTTAATGTCGAGCTCCCAGGGGGTTATGGATGAGGCCTGTGAATCCTAAGCTCCCTTATTGCCTCTCTTCTTCAAAGATGCCCATAAAGAGAGAACCTGGAAAATCCATGAGCAGGTATGGCCACGGGGGTCAGGGCCAGGCCTTGTGTCCACTCCACACTGTCTCCTAGATCACAGTAAAGATACTGATGCCATTCATGTGTGCTGCTGTTTGCTTGTAATGGGTTTCCCCATTCATTCTCTGGTAAACGAGTATCACAGTCCCTGTGAGGAGGAACTAACACCAATTTAAAGAGGAGAAAACTGGATCTTACACTCGTCATCTCATTTGCTCTTTACATCAACCTTTTGCAAATAATTTGTGAGACTTGCTCAAGGCCCCTTACGACTAATTAGTAACAGAACTGCTCGTCTGATTTTAAGGTCAGCTAACTTTCTGCTGCAACTTGGTTATCTTCTTGGTGTGTTAGAGATTTTCTTTATTTAAAACAAAAAACCTTGCTTTGACTATAGCCCTTGCTTTAAAGTTCGCCGCTGAGTTGAGGGATAGAGAGGGAGAAATTGAAAGTAAACTTGATCCTTTTATAGCTTGTCAAACCATTCAAGGGTGGAGTCTCCTCTCCATAGTGTAGAGTTGACCAGCCAGAAGGAAGCGACTTCAACTTAGAGGTCTGTTGGAATGCTGCCAAACAGTGAATCTAATGGTCTTTTCTCCTTCCTCTCATGGCAGTTTCTGCTTCAGTTTTTCTAACACACCTGCTGCAGCAAGTCCCCATTAAGAAGAGGAAATTAGTAAATTGTGATGATGTTGGGCAGAAATTGGTACTACAGTATAAAAGGACAGAGGTAATGCAGTAAGCTATTTGCTCTGGTAATTTTTATTTATAGAAAGTATTTTTGGTAAAGCAGGAGAGAGACAGAGAGAGAGAGAGAGAGAGAGAGAGAGAGAGAGAGAGAGAAGAGAAAGGGGATGGTGGGCAGTGAAGGAAAGGGATTCTAAACAAAAACCATTCTTCTCCCTGGAATCTACAACAAAATCAACCAGCAAATCTAGTAAGTGGGGCCTTTTAGGAAGATAACCTTTTGGTACAAGAGCACACTTCCTTTTATTTTATTTTATTTTTTACCTTTTATTATTTTTCGTTTTTATTTTTAATTGAAATACATTTGACATAGAACATTGTGTAAATGTAAGGTATACATGTTGATTTGATACATTTATATATTATAGACAGTTGCTATTGTAGTGATAAAACATCTATTACATTACATACTTCTCATTTATTTTATTTAATTAATTTATTATTTTTTAAAATTTCTTTATTGATTAAAGTATCACATTCCCTTTATTTTTTTAATATGGTAATCATAAAATATTTCTCTCAAGCAAGAGAGAATCAAGATACTCCTACACGATCAGGGGCTGAATCTGTCGAATTTTCACATCCTGCCAATTCCTTTGAATAGAAATGTGAGGAACTATGGCCTGTAGCCACATTCCTTTTTTAGAAACATCAGTCCCAAATCAGATCCACTTTGGAGTGGTGGGGAGGGTGACTGTCACCTTTGATTTCTTTATAAATTTTTAAGTAGATTTTTTTTTTAGATCAAATTCACATACATACAATTCACCTGTTTAAAGTGTACAGTTCCATGGTTTTTAGTGTATTCACAGATACAGGTAATCATCACCATAGTCAATTTTAGAACATTTTGTCATCCCCCCAAAAGAAACCCCCTTTATAAATCTTAAAAGCTGAGATTCTGAACTTGGGGGGCATTTTGTATTTTAGACTTTTTTCCTTACTAGTTTACCAAAGTTGTATTTGTTACACCAGCGAGAAGATGTCATCACTCACCTGGCTTCTTCCTCATAAAGTGTCAGTTTTACTTTTCTGTTTAACTTCCTATCTATGCAAACATTTCTTTGGCTTGATAGTCACTGCATTAGCAACATGTAGAGGATACTGTCTAGACCTGCTCTGTCCAAAACAGTAACCACTAGTCGCTTGTGGCTTCTTGAAATGTGTTTAATGTGGCGAGTCCAAATTGAGACCTGCTTTCAGTGCAAAATACACACAGGATTTGAAGTCTTAGTATAAAAAAAATCAATAACTTTTATATTACATTAAGTAATAATATTTGAACATATTGGCTTAAATAAAATGTATTTAAATGAATTTCACTTATTTCTTTTTACTCTTTAAAATATGGCTGCTGTACTTTGGTTGCAGGTTCATCCCTGGCCCAGGTCGGGGTGCATTCAGGAGGCAACCAATCAAGGTGTCTCTCTCTCTCTCTCTCTCTCTCTCTCTCTCTCTCTCTCTCTCTCTCTCTTCACTCCTTCCTCCCTTCCTCCTACTCTCTTTAAAAGTCAATAGAGGAGGCATCCTTGGGTGAGGATTAAACAATAAATAAGTAAAATATGGCTGCAATAACATTGAAAATTCCATAGGTGGTTTTGTCGTCTGTTACTATTGGACAGTGTTTGTCTAGGTCAGCGATTTCAATCTTTTTCACCTCTTGGCATACAAAACTAATTACTGAAATTCTGTGGCACACAAAAAAGCATATATTCTATTTCTTGCTAATCTGACCAAAATTTTGATTCATTCGCACTGGACAGCTATTGTTGTGTTGCCTGTTGTCGTTTTAAAATATGACAATCTAAGGGAAAAGAGGTCAGTGTCCCTGACTAAATTGTCAGGTATTGCATGTTTAAAAAATTCTTGGCACTGGCCGGGTAACTCCGTTGACTGGAGCATCGACCAGATGCACCAAGGTTTCAGGTTTGATCCCCAAGTAGGGACACATGCAGGAGATAACCAGTGAATGCATGAGTGAATAGAACAGATCAATGTTTCTCTCTGCCTCTCTCTCCCTTCCTCTCTAAACTCAATAATAAAATAAAGTAAAAGTTAAAATAAAAAAATCTTGCTGCACACCAGTGTGCCTGCTGCTACAGTGGTTGAAAATCACTGGTCTGACAACATAGGGTGTGAAGACAGCACCCTCTGGTGGAGAAGATGTTGGATTTTTTTTTTTTTTTTTTTTTTTTTTTATCCCACTTACAAGCTTGGCTTCTAAGTAGTACATAATTAGATTCCAAACTTAGGCTGCTTCAAGAAAGAACCAGAGGAGAAAGAAAGAGCTAAAATGTATTAACTTCTTACCATATGCAAAGGCTTGTGGTAGATATTTCCTATACATTTATCTCACTTAAACAGGAACTCTTTGGGACACTAGACACACTTGAAAGATGAGAAATTGAGAATCAGAGAGGCATTAAATGATAGAACAATAATTTAAATTCCAGTCTCTCTACAAGCTCTTCTCTACCAGAGCTTGGTCTTTGTTGTTCTCCTAAGCAGAGAAACTAGCACTTAAAGAGCTCTGACCATGTGCTATCCTAAACACTTAATATTTATATCTCATTATTAGATCTACTACTTTCCCTCATTTTATGGATGAGGCAATTGAGGCATAGGGAGGTTAAGTAGGTCAAGGTCACACAGCTGGTAAGGGGCAGACATTGTGATGTCATCTTGCTACCTGACCCCCAGCCTCCAGACAGTAACAGACCTAACCCTTATTTATTTATTTATTTATTTATTTATTTATTTATTTATTTAAAAATCTCTATTGTTGAAAGTTTTACATATGTCCCCTTCTTCCCTCCAACCCATTTTAAATGATTAGCTGACCAGACATTGTGTTTAGGAACCATAGAAAAAATTGTGATAGACTAGCAGTTCGGGAGGAAAGCGGGGAAAGAAAGAAAAAAAGAAAAGAGAATATTTAGGGTTTTTTTCTACATTAGAGTCTTTCTTTTGTTTATAATTTTAAAGAAATATTGTTTATTACAACAATTTAGAAAATTAAATGAGGAAAAAAATCACCAGAGTCTACCACGAGCTGTTTTTTTGTGTATTTTCTCCTATCTCCTCCCATATCTGTTTATGTGGTTTCCTTAACTGTTATGTATAGAAACAACTATTACACATCACAGTAGCATTCTGCTTTTTTCACTCATTTTAAAATAGAGGTTTTCCTATGATGTTACATAGTCTTTCCCCCAACTTACTACTTTTTTTTTTTTTTTACCATCTGGTTAACATTCTTTTATATGAATGCCAAATAATTTATTTGAGCATTTTCTATTGTTTTGATTATATTTTCTTATTTTGAATAATACTAAGGTGGACAGTTTCATGTATCTTTTGTATTTTACTTATTCCTCTATTTCCCTATTGATACATATAAGTATGTATCATGTCTATCTTAATATAATAACTTGGCAGTGTTGTATTTATAAAATGAATCAGAAATACTAGCTAGAAAAAAGTTGAGGTTAGAGATAATAGTTATGAGAAAAGGGACATAATGATAAAGAGGATGCTTTGAAAGCGTTCTGCAGTCTTTTAAAAACAACGTTCTTGGCCATCCCATTGAGATGTAAGGGGAACTTGACCTCAGAAGAGGCTCCACTTTTCAACCTCTGATAGTTGCTGTCAGAAGAGAAGGAGACACAGCTTGTGCATATGCTCCTAGAAACACAGATACCCAGGAGGAAGAAAAGCAGAACTCCAAAATCCACGATCTCTGGGGAGTTGGGTCATAAGATTAGCAGTAATTTCCCTTTCTTCTGTTTGCTGCATTAAAAAAAAATTGATATCAGAGAGGAAGGGAGAGAGAGAAAGAGAGAGAGAGAGAGAGAGAGAGAGAGAGAGAGAGAGAGAGAAACATCAATGATAAGAATAATTGACCGACTGCTTCCTGCACGCCCCCTACTGGGGATCAAGCCTGCAACTCAGGCATGTGCCGGAGGCTCTATCCACTGAGACAAATCAGCTAGGGCATGTTTGCTACATTTTTTCAAACTTTTCTATTATGAACACATATTCCTTTTTCAACATAAATGCTATTTTTGAGAATTGCAACAAAAGCAGTCAAGATGTAAGGAATATTCAAATAGATTCCCATTTCTAAGAGAGTGTACTATGAAAGCTAGAGACTCTTGTTGACTGGTCCCTGAGTAAAAACGAAGTCAGGACAAAACCCAAACCTTGACTTCCAACAAGATGAAGTACAACAGACACAGAAGCTCCTTAAAGTATGTTACTTGAGGATAAGATGTTTTTCATTCACACACACACACACACACACACACACACACACACACACCCCAAACCTTTTGGAATAGAATATTTGCTTCTCCATTAATGAGTCTCACAATGGAACTGAAATTTGTTGTTTCAGTACACTTTTAATTAGAGATTGTTTTTAGTTTGGTGTTTTTGTTTTGTTTTAATATAACCTGTACTTTCAGATTGAGAATTGTCTCCTACAGCAGAAATATCCAATTGGTTGAACATCCTGAGCATGACCAATTATTTATCTGAGGGGAAATTTGTGAATTCTTAAGAGAGAAAAAAACCTTAAAAAAAAAAAAAAACAAGTCACGAGATCTTTTGACAAGTGGCTGTGTGAGTCCATTTATAGTAAATTCTAGAAAATACAGAGTAGTCGATAATGACAGAAAGCAGATTAATGGTAGTGGGGTGGTGAGAGGGGATCAGAAGGAGGGAGGAAGAGGGGCAGGATTAGAAAGAGCCAGGAAAACTTTGGGGTGTGTTGGATAGAGTCATACTCTTGACTGCAGTGATGGTTTCAGGAGAGCATACATATATCAAAACATTAAATTATACACTTTAAATATGGACAGCTTACTGCATGTCATTCCCACCTTCATGAAGCTTTTAAAAAATGAAAAATAATTTTGAAGAGACAATGCACACCCACGTGGCTCAAAAATCTAAAGGTTCACAAGGAGACGCAGGGAAAAGTCAGTGTCCTTCCTTCCGGTCTTTGAGGCACCAATTTTCTCTACAAAAGCCATCAGTTTGTGGTGTGTCTTCTCAGAGGTGTTCCATGAATGTAAGCATATATGTAAATATATTCTTAAAAACACAAACTCTCATAAATGGTGACACACAGTGCATAGTCTCTCTCCCTCCACCCCCCTTTTTACTTGGAGATTATTGTATATAAGTACCCAGAGAACTAGAGAACTGCTTCATTCTTTTTAAAAAATATATATTTGTATTGATTCTAGAGAGGAAGGGAGAGGGGGAGAGAGAGAGAGAGAGAGAGAGAAAGAGAGAGAGAGAGAGAGAGAGAGAGAGAGAGAGAGAGAGAGAGAGAAACATCAATAATGAGAGGGAATCAGACTGGCTGCCTCCTGCATGCCCCACCCTGGGGATCAAGCCCACAACCTGGGCATGTGTCCTGACTGGGAATTGAACCAGCAACCTTTCAGTGCACAGGATGATACTCAAGCAACTGAGCTACACCGGCGAGGGCAACCCATCTTTTGCTATTGCAAAAAATGCTGCAGCGATTGTCCATAGCACTATATATGTATTTTTTTCTTAAGTAGTTGTTGTTATGATCTGTACAGGACAATGATGTGCTGGGCTTTAAAACCACCTTTCCTGCTTTTCAAGAACTGCATGTGCCAACTATAATTTAAAAAAAAAAAAAAAGAATTTTAGGCATGCCCCGTCTTGCTAGGTGATTATTAGTTGCGCTCATGTAAATAAACCATGTGCTTGGGGTGGGGAGGAGATGAACCTTTTGAAGGGTCAAGTATTTCTCACCACTGGGCTTCCATCCTTGCTAAATGGAGGAATGAAGAATTTATTTCATGAATTAATTAGAGATCTCCTATATAATCTCATAACATTTTCCTAGAAATTAAACTCAAAGGAAGCTATGACAGACTGGAAGAGTCCAGCCCGCCTGTCTCTCTGTGAGGAGGAGCCTTGTTGTTTTGAAATCTCGGACTAGATCGAAGGGCAAAAAAAGAGGCCACGTTTTTAACTGCTTGCATTCCTCATAGTGCTCGACGGCCCTGAGGAAACAGGATCTGTAATGTGGCTGCTACATGCAATGTGTTCCTAACCTTCGTGAACATGATTGGACTCATCTCTGTAAGAGCCAGGCAGCACCCATGTGGCCTCAGTTGTCCTTTGTGTAAACTGGAGATAGTAGTACAAACCTAATGCTAGTTAATATTATCAGGTGTATACTGCATGCCTGGCACTGTGTTAAGGTCTTTGCATGCATTTCTCATCTAATTTTTGTGACCAGCTTATGAAAAAGAGACACTATTGATATCTTCGTTTTGCTGTGAGGGCTCAGGGAAGAGAAGGTTTCACAGCCCATCAGCAGCAGAGCTCCGACATCACTCCAGGCAGCTGGTCACCAAATCCTTTTTTAACCTTCAACTCTGGCTACTTTGCAAGGGTGTTGTGAGAAGGACAAAGAAATACATGTAAAAGGATGGTACCCAGTGTGTGCTCCTGTCATAAAATCTATCCACACCTTACCTGCTACCAGATTTAGAATCTATTTAATTAAACATTTCTTAGTGACAGAAAATAGATGAGAAGCTGTGTACGAGATACTTATTAACCATGCGGGTTGCTTGTTTGGGCAGGTTTACCTGTGCGGAGAGCCAGGTACCAGAGGGTCCGCTGTAATCCCGACAGTACTTCTGCAAACTGCATTGATGAAAAGGGACCACTGTTTGACCTTCTTCCAGGTGAATCCAACAGAATCCTCCTGCCAAGGACTGACCCTTTTTTGTAAGTGGTCTTGCTCTACTTTTACTTTCACCAGTCTCTCTTGAGATCTGGGCATGGAGGTGGGAGGGTTGTCTAGCGTGTTTTTCTTCAGGCTCTTGCTTTGGGGGTTTGGTTTTCACTGCAGAGTACATGGTAAAATGTATTTACTAGTAGATGAGATGTGCAAGAATAGATGGTTCAGGTGTTCTTTTGCAAAGTCTTTTTACTTTGGCAGAGGCGAAAATTGAGGAAAAAATTTGTGAAAATAATTGGTGAGAATATTTTTCACCAAAAAGTATTGAAAATGATTGAACATTATTTTATTTATGTAAATAGAGCACAACAGATACTAAAATCTAATAGAAGTCCATCAACCTCATAGGTAAACAAAATGATATATCCCTAAAGTGTAATATTATTTAATCATAAGAAGGGATGAAGTACTGACACAGGCTACATTATGGATGAATCCTGAAAACATTATGCAAAGTGAAAGAAATGAGACACAAAAAGCCACATATTACATGACTCTATTTATAGGAAATGCCCAGAATAGATAAATACATAGAGGCAGAAAATAGATTAGTGGTTGCCAGGGGCTGGAGGGAAGAGAGGAATAAAGAATGTCTAATAGGTATAGGATTCTTGAGGGTTCATAAAAATGTACTGAAATTAGATAGTGGTGATTTTTAGCAAGAGGAAGTCAAGGAAAGGAAGAATAAATAGACATGACTTACAAAAGAAAACCACGGCCTTGTCTGGCTAGCTCAGTTGGTTAGAGTGTCATCCCAGTATGCCAAGGTTGTGGGTTTGATCTCCGGTCAGGGCACATATAAGAAACAACCAATAAATGCATAAATAAGTAGAACAATGCCTCTCTCTCTCTCTCTCTCTCTCTCTCTCAACTCAATATTATAAATGAAAACCAAACCTTTTGTTGCTCAAGTAAAACCTGCTTTAAACTTGCAAAAAAGATTCAATAGGAACTCATAAGTAACAAAAATTTGAATTGCATTAGAATCCCTTATGTCATCGAATATCAGTTATATAACATACAGCAAAAATGAATTATTAAAAGAATTTTCATAAAAGTTTTAGTCCTCAGAGCTACACCTAGAAAATCACTCTCCTCAAAACCAGGTAAATCATCATGCCCAAACCAGCTAAATCCATCATGACTTGGGGGATCCTGATGACCCTCTTCATCACTGCCTTCACTGTATAGGAGATGACATCATCACCACCCTCTGCAGTCCTGCCTTTGCTTTTATTTGTGTGTTTTTGTCCCTCGAGGCCTTTTATTTCCACATATATATGACATGCCTAGAAAAAGAATCCCGGGATTTCCCCTCCTGTATTATTTTGTCTTGCTCCTTCATGGTCCATGATGCCCACTGAGGTTGTCAGTACAATGAAACCAAAGTGACGGGACAGAAGTAGGTTGTTCTGCCAGTTTTCTAGACCTTTGACTTGCACATCAACTGTGGGGCTGATTACTCCACACTTGTTCAACCTGTCAGTGAGGTTCACGACAATTTTCCCAGCTCTGTGGTCATCAATCATTTCAAATTCCTCAATGTAACCATCCTTCATTATCACAGATGGAAAACACATGATGACTTTGGAGCAAGGCCTAACAAGAACCTGGCTGTTGCCTCTCTTCAGCATTGTTGGTACTCTTGGGAGCATCAGCCAGGACAGTCATGCACCCTGTAAGGCATCACAGGAAGACGGAGGAAAGAGCCCTTATGCTGTTGCTTTAAGTCCACGGCACTAACCTTGAGCTGATATTACAGGATCCTCCATTATTTTAGGTCTTAGGTTTCAATGGCAATTTATTTAAATCTAAAATATTAGAGGAATAACCCAAGTTCTTCAAAAACACTTATTTTACACCATTTCTTCTCTCCTCAAATCTCAATGATTTGCCCTCTCCACAGCCAGTAACTTTCCTTCTCACTCTTTTGAGTGGGTTTTGCCAAAGCACTGGGAATTTTAGAAGTTTTGTGGAAATTTTAAATTAGGGAAGAATGTCATCTTTCTAGTCTGTCTTGTTTATCCTTTCTTTAGTGGGAGAAAATGGATAAAAGGGCCTTTTTATTTGTAATAAATAATCCCGTAAGCATATTTCAAGTATAAGATTCTTAGGCTAGTAACAAGAAAATTAGGATTGTTAATACGAGTTTGCAACAGGTAGATGTGGAATAGATAAGTGCAATGAGTTACATAAAACAAGTGTAGGCAAACGTGAAAAGGTCTGACTTATTTTTTATTTTAAAGCATTGAATATGGGAAATTTTAACTTTTAATTTGGTTAACTAATTAACTGGGTGGCTGCATTTATTTTCTTACCTTAGAAATGTATTACAATTATCTTCCTTATGTCTCTAACTTTACAGTGGTTTTTTTCATTTTTCTGTCTTACTTTAGAATGACAAGATTCCAGAACTTAAATGATGTCTTCCCTCTTTCTGAGGACTATTCTGGATCAGGCTCTGGCTCTGGCTCAGGATCTGGAAGTGGCTCTGGAGATGGCTTCCTAACTGAAATAGAGAGTGAATACCAACCATCAGTTATAAATGATGCTTTTTATTTCAACTTTAAACCTGTGCCCACGGATGACCAGGACTTGGGTCAAGATGGACCAGAAGAAAATTTTATTATATAAAAGAGAGGGTTTCCCACCTTGATACCAGCCAATGATTCAGAATATTTTGTGTATCACAGTTAAATGATTAATTTTGGGACAAAAAGTTTTATAGAAATTTTAAAACATCTGAAAAAAAAGTTTAAGTTTTATCAACTTTTTCTCATGAATTATTAAATCCTCTACCTATACTATTGTCCTAGAAAATATTTGCACTTTCTTTATATCATATTCAATCAATATTGCTATGAATTAACTAGTTTCTCCATGCCTATAAAATTGCTTTACAGGATAAATTATACTGTTTTTCTTTTTAAAAATGAGTTTGAGAAGCAAATTGATAGGCAATATTTCATACCTAAGTCTTCAGGAACCTGACTTTGATCATGAATTATAGATATGCCATTTTTTAAGTGAAAAAAACAAACACACACAACAACAACAAACAGATGAAACAGTGAATTTATAGAGTGGGTATTTGACATGTTTTACAGTATAAAGTGTGAAGCTCTAGTATTACCATTGGATGTGTTTGCAGAGCTATTGGATATGGTTTGTTTAGAAGTATCATTGCTGTTTCAATTACAAACTTAAGACCCAAAGTAAAGCACAGTTGTGCTCTCAATACCTCATAACTGCTTTACCTTTTTTCCTGGATACCTGTGTATTTTCAAATGTTGTTCTATTAAAGCAGAAGGATAATCAAAGGTTTAAGCTGTCTGGGATCTCTTGTCCTAAATTCAGGATAATAATTATTTTTGCTCAGGTATTTTATTAACAAAATAGAAGTCTTAGTAACGAAATATACGTTTTTTTACGGTGAGATAAAACTTTGTTTCTAGAATCAAGTCTTATTAAGTAGTGGATGAAGAAAATAGTCATACTACAGCAAGAGCGTTCTTCTTGTCTGCACACTTCCTCTTTTAGGAAGCCATTCCCATTTCCGTTCCTCCTGGCTCTGTGAAGCCTGTTGTCATCATTGCTGTGGATCCTGCTCTGCACCATCCAGATCGACTCTCAAGAACTGCGGACTTAATCTTTGCTGGAGAGCCACCTTGCCCAAGGCTACACCTTCTTCCCAGGGCAGCCTGTACCCAGTGACTGGTTGAGGAAGTGCCCCACGTCTAGCATCACAGATGAGCTAATATCAAAGACCTTGCTTCTCAATGGCTTCTAGGGGATGGGTTAGTCATGGTAACTAAGGGAGATCAGGGTCGTGGTCTCTACTGATTGGTCAGCACTAGGGTAGGAGGTAGTTGATCTGGGTCTGATGTCAGCCATGGCATCGCTTCATCTGGTTTCACCGCTTTTCTTGGTCTGGGGTTGAAACACAACTGAGGTCTAGATGTTATCTTTAGTTTGATTGAAACTCTGTATCTGTGGTCAGTAGACCCGAGGCTTTGTTCCTGATTATTTGATGCCAACCTAGGCCTCTTTGTCTCGGGGGCTTAATGTTTAAGGGAGTGGATGTGCGAGGGAGAAGGAAGCCGCAGAGTTGAATGAAGGTGTTGAATGAGGCCAGTTTGAATCGAAAGAAAAGAAAGGAGAAAAAGTAATATTAAAGAAATAAAGATTCTGCATGGTTACACCAATATTGAAGTACACTTTGGGGATACAGGTTTTAATGCCCAGTAGAAGGTGTTGATATGCTGCTAGAAAGCTCTTAGAAGTTTGGAAAGAGTAACATCCCTTTTAAGTGAAGTAGAAATTCTAGAACTGCCTTGGCAGGCAGTGGAAGGAGGGAGTCAAAAGGTTTAAGGAAGTGAGCATGCTAGAATGAACAGCCAGTGTAAACCTTGAAAACCCACCGGATGACTGTCCTTCAGGAAGTCCAAAGCAATGAAGAGTATGCTGGTGAGAGAGACAGCATCTCTGTGCTATCAGTGGTAGCTCTCCTGTGAAGGGCAGGATTGATGGTAGGAATATTACAGAACTGGATTCTCTAATAGCAATGGAGTGATAAGGTCCTAAAATTATAGAGGCCAGGTGGTAGTCCGCAGCCATTAGAAGCAAGCAGGGCAATTATAATAAACAGCAAAATTAGAATGAAATCCAGGAGAGCTTACTGAATTGGGCACCTCTAGAGGTAAAATAATGGATAAGAGTTCCGCATCAAATTCCACTATTAAAGAGGGGGGAGGGGTTCCCCACACCCACCAGCAAGTCTCCAAACATCAACTAGGTATTACAATTTAACTCAATTCTGAACTATCTACCTAGAGATAGCATCAGATTCCACAGGTTAAGGCTCAGCTTCATTAAGATGCCAATCACAATGATAATTTTTCCAGTCTCCACATTATAATTAGAGTGGACATATCTGGTGGTTAGCACAACTTCCACATTGCTTTCCTGACCTGTGTGACAGGAGCTATTGTCATGAAGAAGACCAACTGAAAACTTGTAAAGCTAGCCTACTACCCATCCACCATAAATAAACATTTCATCCAGGGGGGAATGTCGGAGGATGATAGTACCTTTAAAAACCTAAAAAATGCAGGGACGCTGGTTCCCAGTGTGTCTCCATGTAATTCACTAGTCCAGGTCTCACAAAAACCGGGTGAATCCTAGAGGATGATAGTGGACTATCACAAATTTAAACAACTAGTAGTTATAATTACAGCAGCTTCAGGTTGGTGGTAGGCCAGCATTGTCAAAAGGAAGATCAGAAGCAGTACTGGATTGGACAGCAATATATATTTACAGTCTTCCCAGTGCCAGGTTAACTCCTCTACTCTCTGTCACAACATAATACAAAGAGACCTGGACTGTTTGGACATTTCACAGAATATTATATAGATCCACTGTATCTATGGATCATGAACCTGTGACCAGACCTTCCATGTCTTGTACCACTGATGCCCTGACTTCTCTCCCTCAGCTCACATCTATGACCATATAGCAGAGAGGGGTGTGTTTTCTTTATGGCCAAATGACAGAATAGGAATAAGATCAAGTTTGGTTCACAGATGGACCGGCTTGGTATATGGGTACAAGTAAAAAAATGCATGGCAGTGCCAATCAGGAGTGGCCTTGAAAATAGCTATGAGAGGAAAGCCTCCCAATGTGCAGAGCTTCCAAAGGTGTGCCTGGTCACCTAGTCTGCGTGGAAAGAGAAGTAACCCAAGGTCAGAACACATAGTTTTATGGATAGTGGTACATGTTTGGATCAGTTGATTAGGGGTATGAAATGGAAAGATTGGGTTGGGGACTATGAAATCTGGGGTAAAGGCGTGTGAATGGAGCAATGAGAGAAAATACAAAGTGTGAAAATTTTTATCAAATGATAATACCCGCCTTGGCCGGTGTGGCTCAATGGATAGAGCATTGGCCTGTGGAGTGAAAGGTTCCAGGCTTGATTCCTGGTCTGGGTACATGCTTGGGTTGCGGGCTCAACCCCCAGTGAGGGGCATGCAGGAGGCAGCCAATTGATGATTCTCTCTCATCATTGATCTTTCTTTCTGAAATAAATAAGACCATATTTTTTTTAAATGCTAATACCCATCAAAAAGCATCCACCACCGAAGAGGCACTAAACAACCAGGTATACAAAATGACTTGGGCAATGTCAGCCAGCCTTTGTCATGGGCCCCTCTAATGCTCGCGCAATGAACTCATGGAGGAGTAGCCATAATGGCAGGAAGGAGGCTGTACATGAGCACCCAAGACTGATCTAGCTACTGATGTTGCCAAATGTCCCAGATGCTAGCAACGAAGTTCATTTCTGAACCACTGAGGTGGCATTATCCTTCAAGAAGACCTTGGTGGCAAGTTGCCTGTTAGGCTCCTTCCATCCTGGAGGGACCAGACATGTGTTCTAGGTGGGGATTTGCCGTTCCTACCCATGGGGCCTTCAGTAGCATCGAGATTGAAGGGCTTACAGAACATTTGATCCACCAATATAATTTCATATATAACATTGCATCAGCTCCTTCCCTAAGTCTGGTAGGGAAGACAGCCTATATATATTCAGAGGGCATAAGCAGATGCTCTGTTGGAATGAGGATGGAAGATAACAGTTCTTTCTCATGGTTGTGAAGAGATACTCAGGCAACATCAGAATGTGTTGCTTTAAAATTCTGACTCAACAATCCTGAATCTGGAGGTAAGTAAGGGAACCTCCTCATACTCAACTGTTCTCTAATTGCTCCTCATTCGGTGTTACTTAACTGTCCTTGTTATTCAATAGGCTTCAGTTACACTGTCTTTCCATTCCTGGAAAGAGCCAGGCCTTTTTCTAGTTCAGGACCTTTACATTAGCAATTCAGGAAGAACTGGACTTCTTCCTTCAGTTCTTCTAATAGGCGACTCATCCTTTCGATTTGTTTAAATGTCATTTTCTTATCACCTACCTAAAAATAGCTCTTTTCAACCCATCATGTCCCCAGGTCTATTTCTTTTTAGTGCATTTTCCCAACTGAATACATTTATTTAATTACCTGTCTCTTGACCATTTTCTACACTAAAATTTAAGTTCCTTGGGGGCAAGAACATTATTATTATTACTAGAGGCCCAGTGCACAAAAATTTGTGCACTCAGAGGGGTCCCTCAGCCTGACCTGTGCCCTCTCGCAGTCTGGGATCCCTTGGGGGATGTCCACCTGCTGGCTTAGGCCTGCTCCCCAGGGGATTTGGCCTAAGCTGGCAGTCAGACATGCCTCTGGAAGCCTGGGAGCCCTCGAGGGATGTCCACTTGCCAGTGAGGAGCAGGCCTAAGCTGCAGTTGGATATCCTTAGTGCTGTGAGGTGGGAGAGGCTCCCGCCACCACCGCTGTGCTGGCAGCTGTCAGCCTGGCTTGTGGCTGAGCAGAGCTCCCCCTGTGGGAGTGCACTGACCACCAGGGGGCACCTCCTGCCCCCTGGTGGTCAGTATGTGTCATAATGACCAGTCATTCCTAGTTGTTCTGCTGTTAGGGTCAATTTGCATATTACCCTTTTATTATATAGGATAGATTCCTGGTGCCCAGGTGGGGGCCTGCTGGTTTGCCCTGAAGGGTGTCCCGGATCAGGATGGGGGTCCCTGGCCAGCCTGAGTGAGGGGCTGAGGGCCATTTTCAGGCTGGCCACAACCTCTTCAGGGTGGGGGTCCCTACTGGGGTGCTTGGCCAGCCTGGAAGAGGGGCCGATGGCTGTTTTCAGGCTGGCCATGCCTGTGGACTGGAAGCGGGTATCTGGGATTTATTTAATTTCTATAATTGAAACTTTGTAGCCTTGAGCAGAGCTCAGGGCCTACTCAGGGCAGGTGGGAAGCTTGGGTTCCTCAATCACTGGGGCAACCCAAGCCTCCTGCTCACTCCAGCTCTGTGGCCACTGCCATCTTTGTGACTGAGTGAGGGAGTGAGGGAGTGATGGTTAATTTGCATATCACTCTTTTTTTCCACTCTTTTATTAGAGAGGATTTTTATCATCATCATTACTAAATGGTTCTATCTGCATAGCCTACAACACCTGACATTTAATGTGCACTCAATAAATGTATGTTTAATGAATGAATGTCAGGATCCCTGAGTACAAACATCTGGCTCCAGCAAATACTCTCAGTTACTTGAAAGAGACTGCTATAACAAACACAATCTAAGAAAGGGAAAACATGAAGCATTCTTTTTCCTTTGATTTATCCTTGTTTCATTTACAGTCTTAGATAAAAGGGCTCTATACTTGTTTCATTTCACATTTTATCTACTTATTATATACTAGAGGCCCGGTGCATGAAATTTGTGCATGGATAGGGTCCCTAGGTCTGGCCAGCAATCAGGGATGACCTGGGAGCCCCCACTAGCACCCATCTTGATTGTCCTGGCACTGCCTGCTTGCCCTGCTCCCCACTGCTGCCACCAATCTCCTCCCTATTCAGGGCAACCAGCAGGGTGATTGGGGGTGGGGTAGGGGGGAGGTGCTGGTAACCACCTTGGCTGGCCTGGGGACTGTGGGCTGGGGGCAGCTCCTGTATTAAGCATCTGCCCCCTGGTGGTCAGTGTACATTATAGTGACAAGTCGTTCCTCTGATAGTTCTGCTGTTTGGTTGATTTGCATATTAGGCTTTTATTATGTAGGATATAACACTTTTTTAAAAATAGTAATCAACCTAATGGGTGTGAGGTGATATCTTGTGGGTTTTATTTGCATTTCTCTGATAATTAGTGATGTTGAAAATCTTTTCAGGTGTTTGTTGGACATTTGTGTATCATCTTTGGAGAAATGCCTATTCAAGTTCTTTGTTTTGTCAGATTATTTTGTTATTGAATTGTAGGAGTTCTTTATATATTCTGGATACCTCATCAGATATATGATTTACAAATATTTTCTCCCATTCCCTAGGTTACTTTTTCACTGTTTATCCTTTGATGCACACATTATTTGATGTAGTTCCATTTGTCTTTCTTTGGTTTTGTTGCCTGTGTTTCTAGTTTCATATTCAAGACATCACTACCAATATTCAAGTCCAATGTGGTGAAGATTTTCCTCATTTTCTTCTAGGTGGTTTATAGTTGTAGGGCTTATGTTTAGGTCTTTACTCTATTTTGGAGTACTTTTGTATATGGTATAAGAGAAGGATCCAAATTCATTCTTTTCATGTGGATATCCAGTTTTCCCAGCACTATTTGTTTTAAATATGTTTTTATTGATTTGAGAGAGAGAGCAAGGGAGAGACAGAAACATTAATGAGAGACATCGATGGGCTGCCTCCTACATGCCCCCCTACTGGGGACTGAGCCTGCAACCCAGGCATTTGCCCTCACTGGTGATTGAACTGATGAACTCTTAGTTCATGGGTCCACGCTGAACCACTGAGCCATACCTGCCTGGACCCAACACTATTTGTTGAAGAGACTGTCCTTTCTCATTGAGTCACCTTTATCGAAGATCATTTGATCATATTTGTGAGGGCTTTTTATTTAACAGACTTTATTTTTTACAGCAGTTAAATTAAGCAGAAAGTGCAGTTCCCATATACCTCTTGCTCCCTCCACATGCTAATATGCTTTTTAAAAGCTTTCTCGTGTGAACTCACATTGCTGACTGTAAATCTTTCTTCTTTACAACTAAACTCATTTAAAGCTATAGATCTCCCTCTATTACTACTTCAGCTGCATCCCATAAATCATTATGTTGTATTTTCATTTAGATGAAACTATTTTTAAAGTTCTTCTTAGGTCTTCTTGACACAGGGGTTTAGAATTACGTTGCTGAGTTTCCAAGTACTTGTGGATTTTCCGGCTATCTTTTCGTTATTTCTAGTTTAATTCTATCGTGGTTAGTGGCCATACCCTAATTTCAGGCCTCTTAAACTTGAGATTTGCTTTATGGCCCTGCTTCACAAACTTGATTTTGTTTTGTTATGATGGATTACTGTCGTGCATGCAGACTTTCCCTGCTTTGGTAACATATAGAGTGCATTGTGGTGGTTACATGTGGAGTTTTGAAATACTACAATGATATTACATCGTCTGGAGCACCATCATCAGACTGTTAAAGTAGATATATCTTTGCAGTGATTCCAGAGAGGAAGGAAGCGGGAAAGATAGAAACATCAATGATGGCCACTGGTTGGCTGACTCCTTCAAGTTCCCACCAGGGGGACTGGACGGAACCTGAGACCCTTCAGGCCGCAGGGCTGCGCTCTAGCTGCTGAGCATCCAGCTGGGGCAGCACCATCAGGCTCCTCAGGAAGCCTTTCCCACTCACCGGATGGTCAGGGCGGCACGTCGGGCTCCTCAGGAAGCCTTTCCCACTCACCGGATGGTCAGGGCGGCACGTCGGGCTCCTCAGGAAGCCTTTCCCACTCACCGAATGGGCAGGGCGGCACCACTGACGAGAGCTCTCGACTGTCTGTGTACTTCAGGAAGCAATCTATATGGTACTCCAACATTTTTTCCCATTGGTTGTCTCTTCAGAGGCAACCAAGTTAACAAGTTCGCAAAACCAAGTTTTCCGACGGAGAGCGAGCTGGGTAGAGTTCGAGAAAGTTGGAAGAGCGCCTCAGCTCTGGATTAGAGAGCGCGTCTGTGGCGAGCCCTGAGGAAGCAAGACCTCGAGTAACAGCTTCCCTTCCCCTCGGGGGGAGGGGGACGGCAACCCACCCGCGGACAGCGCCTCCCGAGCGAGCAAACCCTCCCACCCTCCCTCCTTTCCCAGCTGCTCAAACAGGGAAGAGGAACCGGCTGGGTCAAAAAAAAAAAAAAAAAAAAAAAAAAAAAAAGCCGGTCACGTGACCGAAAGGAGCGCGAGGGGGGACCTGGGGAGCCTCCGGCCGCCCAGGCCCCGCCCAGTATACGGCAACTCAGGGCCCCGCCCCCTCCGCCTTAGGGTGGAGCGCGGAGCCCCGCCCCCAAGCGGCCTTTCTCGCGGCACACACGCTGGCCAGTAGGGCGGGGCGAGAGTCCAGTAGGAAGTCGGCGCGGAGGGAGGGGAGGAAGGAAGGAAGGGGTCACGTGCAGGCGGCGGTCTGGGGTCACGTGACGGAGTGCGGGTCTGGGAGTTCTGAGGGAAGAAGAGTGGAGCGCTGGGGGACGCGGCGGCGCGGCGCTGACAATGGTGAGTGCGCGGCGCCCCGCGCTCCAGCCCTAGCTCGGGAGTGCGCAGTGGGACGGCCAACCGCCGGCCCGGCGTCGCGGGAGGAGCCGCGGGGAACGGCAGGCTAGCGGGGCGGGAAGCCGGGTTAGGCCCGTCGGGCCACGGCGGGGTCTCTTCCCACCCTCGGCGTGGCCCTAGCCCCTGCGGGCGGCGGCGCGCTCTCCCGGCCATGGCCGAGCCTCAGCCCTGGTTCCTCGGTCGGCTGTGGGGGCCCTGGCTGGGCCCTCGGACCCCGCCTCTGCGGGGACTCGCCGCCGCCTCCCCTTCCAAGGTAGCCAGTCCCCGCGCTCTTCGCCGGCAGCTTCCGTTTCTTTCACGCGGGGGGACACTTGAGCCCCCCGGTTCTGGACTCGGGGGAAGAGGACGTGGTCCGCCCTCTCCGGAGTGTCGCTGGCTCGCTGACTCCAACTCTGAGTCTGGTGACATCGGAGATGCCTGGACCCTCGATCTGGTGGATGCCGACACTTGTGGGAAGAGAGAGGAGAGCAGGGCTTGGGAACCGGGCGCCTCCCACGCCGAGGACGGTGCCGCGCGCTGGGGTGGGCGCCCGCTTCCGTCTCCTCCCCGGGCCGTTGCTGGAAAGGGAGCCCCGGGGTGCTGAGACGGCCCGGCGAGCAGCGGGAGGCAGCCCCGAGGACCCCGGTCCCGGCGGGGAGCCTGAGCGTGGGCGCGATGGCGGCTGGCTCCGTGGGTGCCGGCGGGCTCCGGATTTGCCCTCGTTTGGCTCATTGGATGGTCCTGTTAGTTGATGCGTTTCACGTCGCAGGCATATTGCTGAGCACCTACTGTGTGTTCTAATACTGCCTGCTTTCCCCAAGCTCAGCGGTTCACTGCACTGCATGACACTCTGCCCAAAGAGCGGCCTCGGTTTATTTTTTTAAAGCTACTTTGAGTAAATCCAAGTAAAGACGGGCATGTGCATTCCTCAGCTCGGAACCCTTCCCCGCTGTCCTTCAGCGCAGAGGTGAGCCCCGCAGCCGGGAGCAGGACCGAGCCAGCCGGGCCCTCGTGCGGCGCTCCAGGGGGGGCGGGGGGGACACACGTTTGTGTCATCACTGCTTTCGCGTGGGAATTGCAGTCGTGATAAACACTGAGAAGGAAGTGTTGGGGGACCTTGCCTAGTCGGGTGTTAGGGGAGCCTTCTTTAATGGAACGTAATTTGCAAAGAAAACTTAAAAGGCCCTCCTCCTCCTTTTTGCTTACATTTAAAATGGTCACTTCTAATAAGCTTTTGATTTATGTTCGTGAGTTTATTTTTATTTTCGAGTGGGTCGTCAAACTAAATTCTAAGGCTTTATAACCTTGAAATGGATACATATGTGTGAAAATTTGCTGTTTCATTGCTGCGTGTGTGAATGAATAAATTTTGAGAGCCTCCTTTCCACTGGCATTTTTTAAAATAAATTTTATTGATTTTTCTCAGAGAGGAGTGGAGAGGTACAGAGAGTTAGAAACATCGATGAGAGAGAAACATCGATCAGCTGCCTCCTGCACAGCCCCTACTGGGGATGTGCCTGCAACCAAGGTACATGCCCTGGACCGGAATCGAACCCGGGACCTTTCAGTCCGCAGGCCAACGCTCTATCCACCAAGCCATACCGCTCAGGGCAAGGGTTGCATTTCTTTACATCCACTGGACCTAGTGAAATTTCTTCAGTGAGAGCTAAAAAGTTTGGTTTTTAATGTAGCTACGTGTAATTTCGCTAGATGGTAAATAATATTGGATTTACAAATTATATGAACAATCTTAAACTATAAGTCAGTGATATGAGGTTTAGGCCTAAAAACAAAAAAAACCCAATTCTATAATGTTTTAATTGTTATATATTGCAGTCTAGTTATTTAAAGGCTATCAATGAGTTTTCACTTGGATATTAAGTGCTCCTGAAATTCTCATATTCTAGATGTTTACTTGAAGATAACTTTTCCAAAAGAATTGAGTAGTCTTTCACTTTAAAGATCTCATAACTGCCTTCTGTAATTTCAGCAGAAGTCTATATTAATATTTCCTAACCCTTTTTACAATTTTTATTCCCTTCTTCAAGTCTTCACCATTCTGAAAATTCAGTAGTTTCCTCTTTCTATATTGGGAAAGTATTTCTTAATTTGATTTTGAGTGAATAAAATATTTTATTTATTTTTTAGATATTTTAAATCTTCACCTGAGGATATGTTTTTATTGATTTGAGAGAGAGAGAGAGACACGATGGGAGAGACAAAGAGAGAGAGAAACATCAATAGGTTGTCTCCTGTACTCACCCTGACCGGGGGTTGGACACAAAGCCTTTTGGTGTACGGGATCCCGGTGACCCTCCAACCAACCGAGCCACCGCCCAACGCTGAAAGATTTAAATTTTGTGACTTTTTGTTTGAAATAACAAGATGCACACCTTGAAATAAAAACTTCAAAAGCAAAACTTTGGGTAAAGAATCCTTTCTTTCAACTCCTTTTACAAAAAAAGACAATTTTTTCTCAGGTATTTTTTCTCTCTGTTGTTTACTTGTTAAATGTAAGACAGCCACAATTTTCTGGAGGCTTTTTATAAGACTGATTAATTTTTGATATATCCTGGTGTAAAAAAACTGAATGTTAACCCAGTGCTAAATTCTCATGGCATCATTAATTAAGCCTTGTTAAAAGTGTTGTAGTTTTATTTTTCAACCTGTTGTTATTCTGTAGATGCAATACTGAGTTTTTCAAATATCTTCTGACCTCTCCCAATCTTAATTGAAAATTAAGTCTACTTTTTAATTTTTAATTATGAAACACATACAGGAAATAAAGAATGACATAGTTTATATATTTTTTTAATTTTTATGTATTGTGTCAAAATAATACTGTGATGTTATTAATTGGGAAGTTTTATAAGACTCAAGTTTATTTTACATTTTAATTAGTGGCAGTTTTTAAAAATATTTTATTGATTTTTTTACAGAGAGGAAGGGAGAGGGATAGAGAGCTAGAAACATCGATGAGAGAGAAACATCGATCAGCAGCCTCCTGCACACCTGCCACTGGGTATGTGCCCGCAAGCAAGGTACATGCCCCTGACTGGAATCGAACCCGGAACCCTTGAGTCTGCAGGCTGATGCTCTATTCACTGAGCCAAACCAGTCAGGGCAATTAGTGGCAATTTTGATATTTTATTTTGATTACTTGATCTTTCAATATCAGCCTTCGAATTCAAAGTTCAGCTCTATGTGTTATATGTATGTGGAAAAAATGTTACCATTGTATTTCCTTTTTATCTATAAGGTAATTTTTATCGTTTTCAAATTCATTTTTTCTGGAAGCAGCTCTGGGCAAATATTAAGGGGGAGATGACTGATATTGAGCTGCTGTACATTATCATACCTGTAGCGCTTTGGGGAAAATACACTATTTTGAGCAGGTTTTAAATTTAAAACTTAGGGTATAAAATCTAACTAGGAGCCCTCGCTGGTTTGGCTCAGCAGATAGAGCATTGGTCTGTGGACTAAAGGGTTCTGAGTTTGATTCCGGACAAGGGCACATGCCTGGGTTGCAGGCTCAGTTCCCAGTAGGGGGTGTGCAGGAGGCAGCCAATCAATGGTTCTCTCTCATCATTGATGTTTCTATCTCTCTCTTCCTCTCTGAAATCAATAAAAGAAATAAATATAAAAACTAGGAGCCCTGGCCGGTGAGGCTCAGTTGGGTATCGTCACCTCAGTGCCCTGTCGGGGCACATGCCTGGGTTTCAGGCTGGATCCCCAGTAGAGGGCCTGTAGGAAGCAGCCGATCCATGTTTATCTCTCACACCCATGTTTCTCTTCCTCTCTTCCTCTCCCTTCTCTCTCTAAAATTCAATAAAACATTTTTTTTTAAAGAAAGCAGATAAGAACCCCAACTCACGTGAGCTAACAGTATGGAATTGGGGATACAGTGTGAAGAAAGTAGATAAAACTCCCTCTCACATGAGCTAACAGCTCAGTAAGAAAAAGTACAGAATAATTAAAAGTAGGTGTTGTGAGATCTAAATTTGGAGAATCCAATTTTGATTAGGAAGTTAGGGGAAGCCTCTTTATGGACATGAGTCAAACTGAGACTCAAAAGATGAGTTAGTTAGGTTAAGGATACTCGGTCTAGGTCAAGAAGGAGAGTGGCATATTTGATGAATTTGGATCAGTTGAGGCGTGTGTGGCTAGAGAGATGGATAGAGCCAAATAATATGTAGGTCATGTTAGGAAATAGTGTGTTTGTGTGTTTAAAATAACATTTCAGTCCAGCCAGTGTGTCTCAGTGGTTGAGCATGGACCTATGAACCAGGAGGTCATGGTTCGATTCCCTGGTCAAGGCACGTGCCCAGATTCCAAGCTCGATCCCCCATAGGTGGGGGTGGGGGGATGCCGGAGGCAGTCAGTGAATGATTTTCATCATTGATGTTTCTACCTCTCCTCCCTTCCTATCTGAAATCAATAAAAATATATTTAAAAAATAACATTTCACTGAAGTAAACATTAGCTACCTATATAAAAGTGCACAAATACATGTATAGCTGGATGAATTTTCACAAAGTGAACATACCTGTGTATAAAGCACCCAGCTAAAAATAAACAACACGACTAGCAGCACCCAGAAGTTCTCTCTATGCTTTCTCCAACTAGTTTCTGACTTGCAGAGCTATAATATATGTTACATGTTTTTTAATAAGTGAAATCACACTGTGTATTCTTTTTGTGTCTGGCCTCTTTCATTTGACATATGTGTGAGGTTCATGCTTGTTTCTGGCTGTATCTCATTCCATTGCTCACTCTGAATATAGACTAAAATTTATCCATTCTCTTGTTGATATTTATTTGGCTGTTAACTATTTGGCGCTATTGTGAACAGTGGTGGTTGTGAACATTCTTATACTGTCTCCTGGTTCATGTATGTAAGAGTTTCTATTTGGGTAGATACCTAGGGGTGTAATTGGTGGGTCATGGGATATGTTTAGCTTTACCAGATAATGCCACCTAGTTTTTAAATAGGTGTTCCCATTTATACTAACACCAGCACACTAAAGGATTTAAAACAGAATGATGATCAGATTTATGTTTTTAAGAGATCATTCTGGTTGTTAGGGCAGAGTAAAAAAGGATATAGGACAACAGGATAGGAGATTGTTCTCTGTAAATTTTTTTAAAAAAGAATAGAAAACTAGCTTTCGTAAATGACAAAAATAATCCACAGCTAAATCTGATATTGGAGTTTCTAATGGATTTGGTATTACTAGTATGCTTTGGCAGTCAAAAGCAATTGAACTTTGTCTCTTATAGTCTGTCATATTCAGGATTTACTGAACAAGGCTTATACATTTTCTTGGGGAAAATTCACAGAAATTTAATTTCTCTCTTCCATTAGACCCAGTTTTATTCCAAGGGCTTACACAATGTAACACTTCTTGTTCAGTCTTATATAGCAGATTTTACAGAAAGTAGTACACCATAATAACTCATCTGGATTTGTACAAGTAATTTGGATTTATGGGTTCTGCTATAATGAAAGAATCTTATAGAAGTATAACTATGTAAAGATAACTTTCAATCCAGATTTTTAGATTTCTGGTATATGTATTTGATTATTTATAGTGGTTATGTATGTAAATGAAATTATAGCATGTTTAAATTTGTAGTTTTTGTCTTTATTGTAAAAAAATTTATCATGAATTTATCCTCTTACATTTTTTAATGTACGGTATTAACAGTATTTACATTGTTGTGTTAAATTTAAATTCTTATTTCCTATGAATTCACAGATTTACAGTCTCTAATTTTAGGTCATAGGTAATTAAATTTGAATTATAAAACATAGCAACTGACAAAACATCATTATGAGCATTTTTCTTTTATTTCAGAGTTTTCTTGGCGGCTTTTTTGGTCCCATTTGTGAGATTGATGTTGTCCTTAATGATGGGGAAACCAGGAAAATGGCGGAAATGAAAACTGAAGATGGCAAAGTAGAAAAACACTATCTTTTCTATGATGGGGAATCTGTTTCAGGAAAGGTAAATCATTTGTTTGTAGGATGCTAGAATTGGTCATCAAAGTGGTATCTGCTGTTTCTAAATGTGAATGATCTTTTAGAGATAGAATTCTTTTTTCAGAGAGTCAGCTAAAAACCTTGCTTTATTAGAACATTTACAGAAAAGATTCTTAAACTAGAAGAGTACTAGGGACAGAGTTTAAATTGTGTGCAAAATTTTGTGTTTGTGACTATCTGCTTCTGACAATTTCTTCAACGGGACCGCAATCCATGCAAAATTAGTTGAGTTATAGAGATTAAGGATAATTCTTATCCAAGTATACCTTTCTAAACGTTTCTTTCTCATTCTTTGTGTCTTATTTCTTGTTACCCTGTGGAGGAGTATGTTTGGAATGTGCCTCTGCATGGTCAGAAATGTTTATACCTTTTGTAAGGTTTTACTTTCTCTCCTTTTCCTTATCAAGTGATTTATAAGATTCTTCTTTTTTTTTTTATGTATAGGATTCTTATACCTTAGGGAATCAATAGTCATTAGTTTGTGATACTTAGGAATGGTAATACCATAGACAAAGTCAAGCCATAACACATTTGAAATAGTTTTTTTTTTTTTTAGTATAAAATATGAGAGTTTTTCTTCCCTGCTTGTTAAAGTAATATAGACACATATTAAAACAATTTGGAAAATAAAATAATTATAATGCCATCATCTGGAAAGAATTCACTGTTAAGATTTGAGTGTGCTTCTTCCTAGTCTCTGCATTAATTAATGTTTATGTATATACTAGAGGCCCGGTGCATGAAAATTCATGCACTGGAGAGGGGGGCGTCCCTCAGCCCAGCCTGGCCCCTCTCATAGTCCAGGAGCCCTCAGGGGCCAGAGGTGACCTGGTGATCAGGGGAAGGCGACACTCCATCACACCTCTGCTGTTGACACTGCCGGCAGCACAAGCCTCGGCTGGCCCTGGTTACCTGAACCTCGGGTGGCCCTGGGCAGCTGGGCAGCCGCCATCCGAGGCTTGCCTGTGTCTCTGGCCGGTCCTGGGTGGCTAGGGGGGGGGGGCTAAGGGGACTGGGGGTCTCCAGAGGCAGGCTCGGCTTTGCTGCGTGCACTTGTTGCCCCCGCGGGGCTGAGGGGACTGGGCTCCACCATCTTGTGGCTATGGGTGCCGCCATCTTTGAGGGCAGGGCAGTCAATTAGCATATTCCCTCTTTATTAAATACAATAGTATATTAAGCATACTTTTAAAAAAATATGTTTTGATTGATTGCAGAGAGGAAAGGAGAGGGAGAAAGAGAGAGAAACATCAATGATGAGAGAGAATCATTGATTGGCCTCCTGCATGCCCCACACTGGGGATCCAGCCCACAACCTGGGCATGTGCCCTGACCAGGAATTGATCTGTGACCTCCTGGTTCATAAGTTGATATTCAACCATTGAGCCATGCCAGCCGGGCACTTTTTTCCTATTTTTGGATATTTAAGTATTTCTTTTTTTTCTTATTTTTTCATATGGCTTGTAATGTGTTACTATATCTTTGGTAATACATATATCTATATACATAAATTTGTCTCCAAAATTTTATAGGATAAGATTATTTCCTTTAAAAATTTTTCATTGATTTTAGAGAGAGAGAAAGGGAGAGGGAGAGAGAGAGAGAAACATCAATCTGAGGAGTAAACATTGGTTGTCCCCTGCACCCCAACTGGGGACCCAACCATCAACCTGGGCATATGCCCTGACTGGGAATCAAACCAGGAGGGGATGAAATGCAACCAACTGAGCCACAATGGCCAGGGCAAGATTATTTCTTTAGAATGGATTCTTGGAAGTGAATTGTCGGACCAGAATACATGAATATTTGAAGGGAGTTGATACATATTAATCTGAAATATTTGCCTCAAATCACATGTCTCCTTATAATGTCTTGTTTCACCCAAAGTAGCATTGAATATGATCACTTTTTAATCTTTGCTATTTTATAATTAGCATTTCTTTGATTACTAGATAGGTTGAATTTAGGCTTATAAGCTATTTTACTGCATTGTCTATTCTGATCTTTGACAAATTACTTCTATTGCTGTCTTAGTGTTATATCTGAAATAAATGTTTTGGCTTTCAACTTTACATTTCTGGTACTCTTCCTTTAAAAATATGCAGAAGGCCCTAGCCAGTTTGGCTCAGTGGATAGAGCATTGGTCCACAGACGGAAGGGTCCTGGGTTTGATTCCGGTGAAGGGCACGTATCTCCGTTGCAGGGTTGATCCCCAGCTCTGGTTGAGGGCCATTGGGGAAGAAACCAATTGATCTGTCTCTCACATCAATTTTATTTCTCTCCTTTATACTCTCTCTAAACATCAGTGGAAAAATATCGTCCGGTGAGGATTAAGAACAACAAAAATATTGTTGGAGAAGAAGGCCCTAAAAAAGAGCAGACAAAATTGAAAAGGATGGGACATATCAAATGAAAGAAAAGTAAAGGAGGTAGTGTTTGGCTGATAGGAAAGGAGACAATATGGTAGCGTTGGAGAGGTAGGGATACCAATTAGTCTTTCTAGGGGGAGATTAAACCCACTGGTAACTCGGATATTTAATTTATAGGTATGACAAGTAAATAAATGTCTCCCTTGCTACGTTAAAAGCTTTTTCAGATCCAGGGAATCAGTGTGTGCTTCTGTATTTTCTATAAGGTCCATTATAGTTTACTTATATAATAGGCCCTCACTAAGTATTTATTTGATTTGTTTATTTACTGTTTTTAAGTCTAGTAGAGAACATTCCCTGTAAGGTTTAAAGTAACCTTATGTTATCTGGGCCAATTAGGCTAATGTTTATGGGAATAAACATTCCCTTTTAAATAAAGGAATAAGGGAATATTTAAGGAAATAAAGCTACTTCAGTTTAAAAAAAAATAGCTGGCATTCGGATTACATTTTTGGAATTGCTATGGATCATATGTAGGCCTAATCAGTAGCTGTAGAGTACATTTTTTAAAATGCTAAACCCCAGTGAGGGCATATGCTAGGGGGAGGAGGAATAGGGAAGGCCAGGGGAAGGGCAATGGGGAAAAAAATGGAGACATATGTACTACTATTTGTAATACTTTAAACAATAAAATAAAATTAAAAATTGCTAAACCTCTTACAGGTAAATATTTTAGTCAAAGAATATTATATCTGGAATCTGATTATGAATTTACCTGAGTTTTTAAATTTTTAACCTTTTTATTATGAAATACAATATGTTTACAAATGACATAAAACAAAAATAAATTATTATAAGGCATATTTTCTTGTAATCACTATTCAAGTCAAGGACTTTGCCAACAACCCTACATGTTCCATCCCAAACACAATCTTTTTCCCTCAGAAGTAAACCTATGCTGACTTTTAAAATGATAAACTGTGCTCGGTTGGCATAGCTCAGTGGTTGAGGTCACTGGTTGATTCCCCGTCAAGGCACATAACCCAAGTTGTGGGCTCCATTCTCAGCCAATCAATGATTCTTTCTCATAATTGATGTTTCTCTCTCTCTCCCTCTCCCTTCCTCCCTGAAATTAATAAAAATATATTTAATAAAATAAAATAAACTGTTTGTTAATTGTTTAGTCTTGTTCCTTTAAAAAAATTGATGGGATGTTTAAATCTCCTTTAATCTCAGATTCCCTGTTCATGCCTTTCTTTCTCTTATAATTTATCTATTGAAGAATCGGGGCCATTTGAACTGTAAAGTTCTCTGACTGCATACTCATGATACAGTTATTGTCTGTTAATTGACAGCTGGATCTAAAGGTTTGATCAAATTTAAGTTTTATTCTTTTGGCAAGAATACAGGTGATTGGTGTGTTTTTTTCATCAGGGAGGATATAATGCCTGGTTTTCTCTTTCTTTTTTGCAACTCTTGTAATAATTGTTGTTAATATTTATTCCTGGCATACTAGAACAGGTTACTAAATATGATTTATGAGCACTTTGAAAAGAAAGCTTAATGGAAAAAGAAGAAAATAAGCATTGGTCACTAAGAACATGTCTTACCACACCAATCTAGGCTTTCTTAAATGTCAGTATAATAAAGATCATTGGGGTAGAGTTGGGAGATCTAATCTTGACTTTACCACTGTCTTAGTAGATAACTCTTAAGTCATTTAACTTTTTGGATCCCATTTGTAAATTGAGAAGGTTGGACTGATCTTTGGTTTTCAAACTTGACTTTGCATTATAGGATTCTCTGCATAAATCCTTCATATCTCTCACTATATAAATTTAAGTGACTGTTACACCATCCAGTAGCTATATATAAAAGCCTAAGTGACTGTTCAGCCGTCCAGTAGCTATGACACACAATGACCACCAGGGGGCAGATGCTCTGACTGGTAGCTATGACGCACACTGACCACCAGGGGGCAGATGCTCAATGCAGGAGCTGCTGAGCTCCAGTTCTTGGGTGATACACCTGGAACCAGAGAGGAGAGAGTCCGATTCCGGAGTATGTCACTCGAGAACTGCCCTCCAGCAATCCAGGGCCCCTTGAGGGATGTCGAAGAGCCGGTTTTGGCCTGATCCCCGCAGGCAGGCTGAGGGATCCCACCAGTGCATGGGCCTCTAGTATCTAATTTAATAAGAGAGTAATATTGAAATTGACCATTTCTACGGGATGCCTAAGCCATGCCCACCAGCCAATCAGAGCAGCTGTATGCAGATTAACCCAGCCAAGATGGAGGCTGGCAGTCACGGAGCTAGAGTAAACAGCAGGCTTCCCTAGCACCAGGAGTAAGCTGTCTGCCTAGGCCAGCTGGGCTTCTCCAGGCCCAGACAACATAGTTGCAACATTGTTTCAATTGTAGTAGCCACAGAGCTGAAGCAAACAGCAGGCTTCCATTACACCAGCGATGGAGGAAACTGCCTGCCTAGGCTGGCTGGGCCTCTAACTAAGGCAACATTCTTTCACTTGTAGAAGCCACGGAGCTGAAGCCAACAGGAGGCTTTGTTACCTGCCTAGGCCTCGGCTTAAAGGAACAGTGTATCAATTATAGAAGATAAACCCCAAAAACCTGCTTCCAGCCAGCCTTGCTGGGAGATTGGGTTAATGGGAGCTGTGGGCAGCCTGAAAGGCTGAAAACAGCCCTCAGCCCCGCACCCAGGCTGGCCAGGTACCCTAGTAGGGACCCAAAACCTGAAGGGACTGTGGGCAGCCTGCAAACGCCCCTCAGCCTGTCACCCAGGCTGTCCACACTCCAGTGGGGTGAGGGTCCACACTGGGGGGCTTGGCCAGCCTGCAAACAGCCATCGGCCCCTCACCCAGGCTGACCAGGCACGCCAGCAGGTGGACATCCCCAGAGAGGTCCCAGACTGCGAGAGGGCACAGGCTGGGCTGAGGGACCTACCAAGCACAAATTTTTGTGCACCAGGCCCCTAGTTAAATATAATCTTGGAGACCTGGAAGGTCTGATAATCCCACCCAAAGCAAGAATATATTCCTGTTATATTTCTGGCATATGAACTTCTGTTATCCCAATCTTTTTTGCAGGTTTTTAAAAAGACTTAATTTTTTTTTAGAGCAGTTTTAGGTTTATATCAAAACTGAGAGGGAGGCACAAAGATATCCCATAGACCCCTTACCTCCACACATGCATAGTATCCCCACATACATAGTCTCCCTACACATCAATTCCCAGAATGGTATGTATATATATTTTTTTATCAAGGATGAACCTACACTGACACATCATAATCATTTGTTTTTGGTGTTGTATCTGTTGGTTTGGACAAATGTATAACATATTTCCATCATAATATATAGGGTATTTTCATTCTAAAAATCCTTTCTTCTGCCTATTTGTCTCTCCCTTGGCCATAAATCCACTGATCTTTTTAATTATCACTTCAGTTTTGCCTTTTCCAGAATGTCATATAGTTGGAATCATATAGCATATGCCCTTTACAGATTGTCTTCTTTCAATTAATAACATAAATTTAAGGTTCCTCTATCTCTGTTTGTGGCTTATTAGCTCATATATTTTTAGTGCTGAGTATTCCACTGTCTGGATGTACCACATTTTATTCATTCACCTACTGAAGGGACATCTTGGTTACTTCCAAGTTTTGGCAGTTGTGAATAAAGCTACTGTGAACATCTCTGTTCTGGTTTTTGTATGGACAAAAGTTTTCAACTCATTTGGATTAATAACCACCTTTAAATGCACTAAGGATCATATGTTAAAGCCTGTTTTTAGCTGTGTAAAAAACTATCAAACTGTCTTCCAAAGTAGTGTTGCCATTTTGCCTTTCTACCAATAATTTATGAGAGTTCCTGTTGCTCCATGTTCTTGTTAGCATTTGGTGTTGTCATTGTTTTAGAATTTGTCTAATAGGTGCATAGTGGCATCTTGTTGTTTCAATTTGCAATTCCCTAATAATATTGATCATCTTTAAAAAAATTATTTTATTTTTTTATTGATTTCAGGGAGGAAGGGAGAGAGAGATAGAAATATAAATGATGAGAGAGTCATTGATTGGCTGCTTCCTGCACACCCCACACTGGGGATTGAGCCTGCAACCCGGGTATGTGCCCTGACTGGGAATCCACTGTGATCTCCTGGTTCATAGGTCGATCCTCAGCCACTGAGCCATGCTGGCTGGGCTGTTGGCCATCTTTTTATATATTTGCCAAGTGTATATCTTTGGTAAGATGCCTGTTCAAATCTTCTGCCTAATTTTTAATTGGGTTGTTTTTTTTCTTGTTGAGTCTTAAGAGTTCTGAGACTATTTTCGATAAAAATCCTTTATCAGATGTGTTGTTTGCAAATATTTTTTCCCTCATCTATGGCTTGTCTTATCATCTCCCTCTAGCCTCTTTTTTCCCCCCTAAATCCTCACTCGATATTTTTTTCATTGATTTTAGAGAGAGTGTAAGTGGGAGAGAAAGAAAGAGAATCATCTTTGTAAGAGAGATACGTCAATGGTTGCTTCCTGCACAGGCCCCAAATGGGGCCTGGGATTGAACCCATGACCCTTTGGTGCTCGAGCCAACATTCCAGCCATTGAGCCATACTAGTCGGGCATCTTTTTACTTTCTTGGTGGTGTCTTTTGAAGCATTGCAGTTTCAAAATTTGAAGAAATCCAGTTATTTTTTTCTTTTGCTGCTCATGCTTTTGGTGTCATCTAAGAAAGCATTGCCTATCCAAGGTTAATGAAAATTTACACCTAAATTTTCTTCTAAGACTTTCCTAATTGTAGATTGTACATGCAGGCCTTTGATCCATTTTGAGTTAATATTTGTATATGGTGTGAGGTAGGGATCCAACTTCATTCTTTTGTATGTTGATATTTAGTTGTTCCAGCACTATTTTCTGAAAAGAATATTCTTTCCACATTGAATTGTCTTGGGACTGTTGTAGCATATCCTTTTTAGAGTTAAAATTGATTGCTGCCTGTCAAATGTTTTAGGGAATTTTTGAGGTATTCCTTAAGACAACTGGAAATACTTACCACAATATAAGTAGGGAAATTCTTTTTTTGAAATATATTTTTATTGATTTCAGAGAGGAAAGGAGAGGGAGAGAGATAGGCAACATCAGTGATGAGAGAGAATCATTGATTGGCTGCCTCCTGCACGTCTCCCACTGGAGATCAAGCCTGCAACCCGGGCATGTGCCCTTGACTGAAATCAAACCTTCAGTTTGTAGGCTGATGCTCCATCCACTGAGCCAAACCAGCCAGGGCCAAATAGGGAAATTCTTAAAAGCTACTCACTCAGGTTCTTTTTATCCTTAGTTAGAATATATACTGCTTTGGCTCAGGTGACAAATCTTAAGTCTAGAACAGTTGGACAGTATTACTATACCTTCTGACTAATTTGAGAGAGTTTTGCTTTGTATTTAATTATTGAAGTTCTCTTTTTTTTTAATTGTGAAAAATTTGACTAGTAATTTATCTGGTGATTTTTGGGGAGGGAGAGAACATAAGTTATAATTTCTTAACCAGGATGTTCTTTTAGATTTTTAAAAAAATTGTGCTCCTTGTAGTTTCTGTCTGTTGGGTCCAGCCATGCCCTTTGAGGCAAGAGAATAAGAAAGATTTCCCCCCCATCTTTGACAAACTGTTCATTGAATTTTGTGTCAGTATGGGATGTCTCTTATTGTATCCTAGAATCCCAGGATTCAGGGAGGGTGGAAAAGTGGAGTGGTGATGAGTAAATTGTCTTGAAGAGGTGATACCAGGGCCAAGACACCTATGGTAAACTCTGTATCTAAAAATGAACAGTGTCTGAGATTATAGAAGTTTATATATATTTTATATCTCCCAGCAAGGAGTATTATTGTAGTATCTCATGTCAGCATGACATAGACCATGTTCTTCTAGCAGCATTTGGAAACTAATCTTGGATAACCACAATCTCCAGCATTTACTGTAAATGATCCTATAAATGGAATATAGTAAATACACTGATATATATTTGTCTTAAATACAATATAGATTAATTTCACTTCTTAAACAGATCCTGAAGACAGCATTATTTGAGACATCTGTAGAATATTATATGCTAAAGAATGAGTTTTGAGATTGGCTTGTTAGAGTAATGAATGTGTTTTATATATAGTTTCTCTACATTTTGTTTTCATGACCTTTTAAACATATGTACACTAGAGGCCTGGTGTACAGATTTGTTCACCGGTGGGGTCCTTGGCCTGGCCTGCAGGGATCGGGCCGAAACCCGCTCTCTGAGGGACCTCACTGGTGCACGATGGGGGCCAGGGAGGGATTGCAGGAGGGCTCCAGGGCGTTATCTGGTCTGTCTCGCCCAGTCCCGATCGGCCAGATCCCAGCATCAAGCTAACCTACTGGTCAGAGTGTCTGCCCCCTGATGGTCAGTGCGTGTCATAGCTACTGGTCGAACAGTCGCTTAGGCATATATATATATATATGGTCTCAAGTTTCTCTACTGTGATTACTTATAGCAAAAGGAAAAATAGTAACTTTAAATTGGAGAAACTTAGAGGGTTACCTTGACCAAGTGAGCATAGTTAACATCACCAGTATTAGAACAAACTGGCATCATGTGTTTCCTAATAAGATACTCTGAGAAGGACACAACTTCACTTCTGTGGTGTTCTTGCCAAAAATGTAAAAGCTGCATCTGTGATAAAACATCAAACAAGTGTAAATTGAGGGACATTCTATACGGTAACTGACCTGTATTCTTAAAAAACATGAAGATCAGGAAAGGCAATGACTGAGGAATGTTCTAGATTAAGGGAGACTAAAGAGACATAACTATATGTAATGTGTGGAACTGGATTGAAAACTGGGTAGCAGGAAAAAAGGATATAAAGTACATTATTGGGACAGTTGATGGAATTTGAATATAGACTATGGAATGTTAAACTTTCCTGGTTTTGATAATTGCACTGTAAGTAGGAGAAAGTCCATTTTCTTAGCAGGTGAACATGAAGCGTTTTGGGGTTGAGGGACATGATGTCTCATATATTCTTGATTATAAAGAAAAGTATGTATGTATGCATGCATATGTGTACATATAAGGAAGATGATAAAGCATATGGAACCAAATAATAAGCACATCTGATGGGTCTGAGTAAAGTTTATGTGAGATTTCCTGGTGCTGTTCTTGTAACTTTTCTGTCAGTTTAAAATTATAATAAACATTACAATAGTATCACTGAGTTGGTGTTAAAATTCTTTAGTCCAGTTCACCATCATAATTTCACTTATTTTTCTATGCTCCATTGCAAAAAAGCTTTTAAACCAATATACATAATTATGGCTTCCTGTTTGGGATTCTTCGATTCCTCAATAGCTTGAAAATCCTATAAAGTAAAAGTGTAATATGCAAATCGACCAAACGGCGGAATGACCTGTGGAATGACCAGTCTCTATGATGCGCACAGACCACCAGGGGGCAGATGCTCAATGTTGGTGCTCCCATGGGGATAGCCACTGAGCCATAAGCTAGGCTCGCGGCTGGCGAGCATAGCGGCGGTAGCAGTAGCCTCACCTGCCTACACTGCAGGCAGGCAGCAAGGAACAAGGGGTCCTGGACTGCGAGAGGGATGTCTGACTGCCAGGATGTCCAGCAGGTGGACATCCCCTGAGGGTTCCCGGACTGCTGAGTCCACCTCCCCCCATCAGTGCACAAATTTCGTGTACTGGGCCTCTAGTCAACTATATTTTAACATCAGTGGGAATCAAGGAAAATTTCAGAGGTTAGGCAGTTTAGTGGGAAAATGAAACATTTGTATTTCTACCTTAATGTGGTTTCAAAGTGTTTTTTGAAGAACCGTAAATTTTAAAATATCAGATACAGCCATGTTCAAAGACATTATTATGAATTGTTGCCAAATAGACATTGTTTAAAGTATACTCTTTTCTATGTGCTTTATTAGTGCAAATTAGAGAATAGCTCTAATGACTACTTGGCATATGAAACAGCTGGGAGTTATGCTTGTTTTATTTGTGGTTCAAACCTAAAATTTAACTTGTTAGTAGTGTATGTGAAGCATCTTTAAGTACTACCATTCTGTGTTTCTTTAATAAGTATTTTTCTGACTTTGAAAGTATTATTTGCCTATTTTATATATATATATATATATACACGTATACATATATATATTTGTGTATGTATGTGTGTTTGGGTGTATATATATATACACACACACATATATACATGGGGGAAAAAACCCTTGAGAACTAACAAGAAGAAAATAAAATTACTCATAATCCAAAAGTAACTGCTGTTACGAGATTTTGTTTTCTGTAGTTTTAAAAAATATAATTGGCAATATAATTGCATAGTTTTACCATGCTTCCTTCATGTAACATATCATGCACATCTTCCCACATCATTAAAAATTCTTTGACCATATTATTTTTAAACTTTAATAATATTTCATTATATGATGTACCACAATTGAGTTATTCTTTTTCTAAGATATTTGGAAGGCAAGTAACTAACTCATCCTGGTTACAAATATGAAAGATACAGAAGAGTGATTATTTTAATTTATATAGTTTATAATAAGTAATTGGACCTCTTTTTTTTTTTATTGGTCCTCGATTTCCATTATCTTTTGAGAAGCATTGTTGGGAAAAAAGCATTTAAGAGTCACATTACCAATATTTTCTATAGTAAAGAGTATGTTGTTTTTATTAGCTAATCCTTAAACATTTGGAATTTTATTTTAATATGCTTGTACTTTACAGATACTTTGTCAAACTAAAATTTTATAAAATTAAGATTTTTAATAGAATGAAAATTATAACCTGTGTCAGAATTGGGCCTGTGTTGGTATGAACTTAGGCTAGTGATATATATATAGCAAATAATAAAACTATTAAATATGTGTTCCAATTGTGAAAAAAAAATTAAGATTTTTTATTTGGCAGATAAGAATTCAGGGATTTTGAGATTATATATTTTACCTCATAAGTATGTAAGATAAGTCATATTCAAAATTTATATCTTTAGACACTATGTTTTTAGGATGAATAGGCTAAATAGAACAGTAAGCATTGCTTTAAGGTTAGGAATTATAACAAGATAATCTTGGTTACAAAAAGCTGAACGTTATCTTTTAGGTCAATTCTTGGAATTAACGATTACCTTACATTAAAATGCTTTTGTTGTAGGATTGTATAACTATTTGACTAGAAAACACATTTGAATAGTTGAAAGTTTTCCCCCTTTTTTGATTAAATATTTATAGTTTTCTAGATATAAGAATTCCTTCCTAATAAAGCAGATATCCTAAAGGTATATGTAAGTAATAGGTTCATTAGTGATTGTATATGAGTAAGTTATATGTTCTATAGTCATCATGATTTAGATACTTGGTGGTATATCAAACTTCAGAAATAAATACCTGAAATTCTTACACATTGCTTTCATCTGGAAGGAATCAACTGGTAGGCCCACTCAAAGGATTAACATCTCTTACAATTTCATGTTTTGGCAGGTAAACCTAGCCTTTAAGCAACCGGGAAAGAGGCTAGAACACCAAGGAATTAGAATTGAATTTGTAGGTCAAATTGGTGAGTTGTAAAATAGTATTACTTTTTTTCTTTGATAACTGAGTTTGAAGAGATTGGGTTTAGCACTTAAATAATTGAATTAGAATTTAGCTTTGTAGAAGGAATTGATTTTATATAATAAAGAATTATTTTATAAACATTAAATCATATTTCTTTGAATTGTTTGACTCGTCCTGCTTTTATTGTTAAGATTAATTACTAAACATGAAAGGAGTTATGTAAGCTACCAGCCTTGAAAAATAATTCAGGTAAATTATTTGACTCATTGAAATTTCCGTCTGCTTCAGTTTTTTTTCACCAGCTTTACTCACAATTATGTCACCTTCATCCATCACTTTCTAATTACCCATGCCATTTGTCTTCCTAATCTAGTGTGTGCCTGTGGCCACTCATCTGTCAACAGAAAATTCCATGTGAAAAGGAAAGATGTAGTTTCTTACTGACCTAGATCAACTTGTGAACATTTCCATACATGTATTTTAGAGACATTATTGATTTAGCAGTATAACTGTATAAATTCTTGGTGTTGCAGATTCAGAAAAGAGAAAATAGGTCTTTATAATACTATATACATAGCTAGGTTTTAAATCTAAGTTTTGTATATTTTTAAAGTATCAAAATTAGAATGGATAGGTGCTTATTCACATTATTCTAGATGAAATTATACTTGAGCAAATTATAGTAATTAACTGATAGTTTATTTTAGTTTTATCAATTTGCCTAACAAAGCAAAGGAATAAAACATTTTTTGATTCCAAGGAAGTAAGTTCAAATTATTGCTGGAAATGTGTCTTAAATTAGCTTCATATTGGCAAACCCTCACTATATTAAAGGAATGAATTTATTTTTACTTGCTTTGGAGGTAGAAGTGTGGGTTTTAATGAAATGATATTAAATATAATTGGTCTTTTTGCTTTTTAAAATTTCTTAGAACTTTTCAATGACAAGAGTAATACTCATGAATTTGTAAACCTAGTGAAAGAACTAGCCTTACCTGGAGAATTGACCCAAAGCAGAAGTTATGATTTTGAATTTATGCAAGTTGAAAAGCCATATGAATCTTACATCGGTGCCAATGTCCGCTTGAGGTATGAATTAGGTGTATTAGAAACTGTAGACAGGGTCAAAACTACAAAATAATGGTTGCTGCTGAATGTCTTAGTAGAACTTCTGTTATAATTCTGGACTGGAAGACTTAAGGTTTTTAGGAATTTTGTCACTTTGTTTTGTCTGGCTAGTGAGATAATAAGAGCCTTCTATCATTATAGATTTAGAGAATCCCATTATGAGAAGTTTTAGTCATATACTTCCTTTGTATGAATTGTTCCTTAGGTACTTTATTTGTTGTGTAAATGGATTATCTAAATTCATTAGTTTCCCAACAGATCTCATTTACTGTATGATTTAAGGAGTGGTCTAGAGCGATTTCCTCCAATGGGCTTGATGCTATCTCTCCAAATTTATCTAAAAAGTGTGTACACTAGTCTTAGAATTGAACTGTTTTGTTTTCATGATGGGGGCATTTATTTAAAAATTAGAACTCCTTCATGAAATAAATGAAGTTGATCCCAATAGAGTTGTAGCAAGGAGAAAGCTGAGTAAACAGTTAATGTTTGTTTTTTTAAAACACTGAACCTTATCATAGAAGATTTAACTTGACTTTTCTATTAACTTTATAGGTATTTTCTTAAAGTGACGATAGTAAGAAGACTGACAGACTTGGTAAAAGAATATGATCTTATTGTTCACCAGCTTGCTACCTACCCTGATGTTAACAACTCTATTAAGATGGAAGTGGGCATTGAAGATTGTTTACACATAGAATTTGAATATAATAAATCAAAGTAAGTACTTTTCACAAACAGATAGCTTAAATGTTCAGGGAAAATTAAGAAGTAAACTTTTGGGGTTTTTGTGAATTGATCAAAATGAGGGTAGAATTGACATTAATCTGCTGTTAACAGACCAACAGAAACTCTGAGCTGAAATGAACTTTAGTAGGAGTTTGCTCTGGCTTCTCACTCAGTGCAAGTGTCTTTCATATTCTATTCCTAATAAATTTTCCACTTGGTCATTTTTTATAGAGCATCTTACGATCTCAGAAAGCAGCTAAACCTTATGTCTAAAAATTTATTTCACCGGCCTGACATCACTTTAGCCTGGTCATCTTTTTAAAACTAAACAAAAATACATTTTTTTCTGACCATATAAACAATAAATACATTTTCATTATTGAAAAATTAGATAATGTGGGAAAATCAAGGAAAATAAAAATACCACAATTTTCACTTTTACTATTTAACCACAATATATTCTCATATTTTTCCATGTAGAAGGGAGAGGTATATATGTTTATATATGTTGTATTTTTATAGAAATGGGCTCTTTTAAAAATATATATTTTTATGATTTCAGAGAGGAAAGGAGAGGGAGAAATAGAAACATCAATGATGAGAATCATTGATTGGCTGCCTCCTGCACGCCCCTACTGGGGATTGAGCCCTCAAGCTGGGCATGTGCCCTTGATTGGAATTGAACCCAGGACCCTTGAGTCCGTAGGCTGACGCTCTATCCACTGAGCCAAACCGGCTAGGGCTGGGCACTTACAGATTAGTGCCTTTTCAAGCTTTATGATACATACCAAAGTATCTGAACAGTATAATGAATCCTCATGTACCCATTGCCCAGCCCTAACCATTCAGATTTGTCTTGTCTGTATTCATTCCCACAATCCCATTTGATTATATAGTGGCGTATTCCAGACATAAAATTACATCCATGAAAATTATGTATCACTCTGGCTGGTTTGGCTTAGTGGATAGAGCATTGGCCTGTGGATTGAAGGGTCCCAGGTTCGATTCTGGTCAAGGGCACATGCCCAGGGTTGTGGGCTTGATCCCCAGTAGGGGGCATGCAGGAGGCAGCTGATCAATGATTCTCTGTCACCATTGATATTTCTATCTCTCCTTCTCCCTCTCCAAAATTAATAAAAAAAAGAAAAGGTAGATGTAAAAAAAATTCATTTTTAATGTAACTATAGTTTTATATCTAAAAAATATTAATAATTCATTAATATCTTCGTATATCCAGTCAGTGTTCACATTTCCCTAAATTGTCTCATACAGAGTTTGTTCAAATCAGTATTCAAACAAGAGTTGTTCATATCCAGTATATCCAAACACATTGAATTTGGTTGGTGACTCTTAAATCTAATTTACAGGTTTCTCCTATTTTTTTCATTAAAGTTTATTTGTTGAAGAAAAGGATGTACACACTCTTATCTCCTTCCTGTGCACTCTTCTCTTACATGATTTTTATTAGTTGTCATTTGCCAGTTTTTATCACTGAAAATGTGATATATATCCTTCAGAGTCTTAAATTATATTGTTGTTAAAATTACTAGATAGTTTAGGACCTAAAAACTTGTCACTGGGAGCCTCCCTTCAGATTGATGTAATTGCATTAGTTAACTCCTGGGATATTATTTGGGAGAAGGCTTATAAAGACCTCTGGGTATTGTAGGAATTCCCAGTTTTATTACCACTTCATTTCAAGGTACTTGGGAAAGATCTTGGATTACATATTAGATATTAGATATTACAGCAACAAACTTAACTAGGGAGTTTCTCTTTGAGGCCAGGTGATTTGTTAGCTACACTATTCTAGGGTTTAGAGTAGCAATGACACTAAACTCTTGTGTATAGTTTTTGTTCAAAAAAATCTTCATACACCAACTTAATACTTCAAGCATAAAAATCTTAATTTTCCATGCTTAAGCTCTTTGGGAACTAAGTTAACCTCTGGGTACAATAATCAGGCTAATTCTTCCTTTTGAGATGTATTGAAGTCAAGTAAAAGTTTGATTTCTTATTTTTATAGTACAGTTATGTGCTGCATAACAACATTTCGGTCAGCAGTACACCTCATATACAATGGTGGTATACCATAAACCTCAGTGTGTAAGTAGGCTATACCATCTAGATTTGTGCAGTGCACCCTATGATGTTTGCACAACAGAATCCCCTAACTATGCATTTCTTAGAATATTTCTCCATTAAGCAGCGCACACTATAAAATGACTGGTACTTTTTTGAAAAAGAGGAACATTAAACAATCTGAATTGTCAAAATGGTATTCTTACATAGCTATTAATCTAAAGATGTCAAATAAAGCCTTTCAGGACTTGTTTTACTCTTTTTCTTTGTTTTTTAAATATTTGGTATAAGTGAGATATATTCTTTCTCCAAAGGTATCATTTAAAGGATGTGATTGTTGGAAAAATTTACTTCTTATTAGTAAGAATAAAAATCCAACACATGGAGTTACAACTGATCAAAAAAGAGATCACAGGAATTGGTAAGTTGAAAGAGTATTTGAATGAAAATTCCTGTTTAGTTGAAATTTTAAAATCTTAAAATATTATTTGCACATAAAATTCATATTAGATATTAACTTTGATACTTAATATTGTGGGCAGTCACTCATATTTTTTGTAAAATTTGATTTTTAAATACATTACTCCCTTATCCACGGGGGATACATTTTAACTAATTAATTAACTAGATAGTTAATTATTGTTACTCCTTGCCTGAGGATATTTTCCATTGATTTTTAGAGAGAGTGAAAAGGGGGGGCGGGGAGGGGGGGGGAGAGAGAGAGAGAGAGAGAGACATCAGTGGGAGAGAGACATATTGATTGGTTGCCTCCTGAACATACCCTCGCTGGGGCTGGGGATTGAACCTGCAACCCAGGCATGTATCCTTGACCAGGAATTGAACCCACACCCCTTTGGTGCAGGAGTCAACACTCTAGCCAGTGACCGACACTGATCAGTGGCTAGGGGATACATTTGAAGACTGAAGTGGATGCCTGAAACTACAGACAGTACTGAACCCTATACATATTTTTTTTCTATGCGTACAGATTTATGGTAAAGTTTAATTTGTAAGTTAGGCACAGTAAGAGATGAACAATAAAAAAGAACAATTATAACATTATACTAGTACTATATAATAAAGTTATGTTAATGTGTCTCTCTCAGAATGTCTTACTCTACTTACCTTTCTTGTGATCATGTGAGATGCTACAGTGCCTATGTGATGGAATGAAGTGAGCTGAATGTCATAGGCATGGTGACATAGTGTTAGGTACTATAAGGATTACTTGAACACAAGCACTGCAACACCATGCACTGCCTGTGTGTGTATATATGTGTACTAAGTGCCGAACAGGCAGCTTACATAATGTAGATACAGTGGAGAAAAGAATGATTTATGTCCCAGGCAGAATGGAGCAGGACTGCACGAGATTTCATCACGCTACTCAGAACAGCGAGCAATTAAAAACATGAATTGTTTATTTCTGGAATTTTCCATTTAATATTTTTAGACCATGGTTGGCTGCAGGTAACTAAAAACAAATTCACATGGTTCAAAAATCTAATTTAATAAAAGAGTAATATGCAAATTGATCCCACTCCGTTACACCTAAGCCATGCCCACCAGCCAAGCCATGCCCACCAGCCCATCAGAGCGGCGATATGCAAATTAACCCAGCCAAGATAGCGTCTGGCAGCCATGGAGCTGGAACAAGCAGGAGGCTTGCCCCAGAGATGGAGGAAGCTAAGGTTCCTATCTGCCTAGACTGGCTGTGGCCTCCACTCAAGGCAACAAAGTTTCAATTATAGAAGATAAATAAACCCCCGATACCTGCTTCCTGCCTTGGGCTCAAGCAAGCGCTGGGAGCCTGGGTTGTCAGGGGCAACCCGACCTAGGCTTTGGTTAAAACAACAAAATTTCAACTTTACAAGTTAAATCCCAGATACCAGCTTCCAGCCAGCCTTGCTGCAAACAGCCATCAGCCCCTCACCCAGGCTGGCCAGGTACCCCAGCAAGACCTCACTCTCTGAAGGGGGTGTGGTCAGCCTGCAAATAGCCATCAGCCCCTCACCCAGGCTGGCCAGGCACCCGGGGGGGGGGGGGGCACCCACCTTGAAGGGGCTCTGGCCAGCCTCCAAACAGCCTGCAAACAGCCATCACCCAGGCTGGCCAGGCACCCCAGCAGGACCCCACCCTGATCTGGGACACTCTTCAGGGCAAACCAGCCAGCCCCCACCCATGCACCAGGCCTGTATGCTATATAATAAAAGTATAATATGCAAATTGACCCTAACAGCAGAACCACTGGGAATGACTGGTCACTATGACACACACTGACCACAGGGGGCAGATGCTCAATGCAGGAGCTGCTCCCTGGTGGTCAGTACACTCCCACAGGGGGAGCTCTGCTCAGCCACAAGCCAGGCTGATGGCTGCCAGTACAGCAGTGGTGGCGGGAGCCTCTCCTGTCTCCTCAGCAGCACTAAGGATGTCCGACTGCAGCTTAGGCCTGCTCCCTGATGGCAAGTGGACATCCCCCAAGGGCCCCTGGGCTGCCAGAGGGATGTTTGGCTGCCATCTTAGGCCTGATCCCCCGTGGAGCGGGCCTAAGCCAGCAGGTGGACATCTCTCGCGGGGTCCCAGATTGCTAGAGGGCACAGGCCGGGCTGAGGGACCCCCCTCCCCCCGAGTGCACAAATTTTTGTGCACCGGGCCTCTAGTAAATAATAAGACATTATACAGTAAAAAATGTTCAATTTTTGTTCTTCAATTGCTCGTAGGTAATATGTTTATAAGTTTTTAAATCCTTCTAGACTTCCTTTTTGCCCAACATTTTATCATAGCAGCAGTGGCAGCAGCTGCTCCTCTGGTTTTGCTATGCGGCCCAAGGACAAGAAGAAGAAGAAACATGCTAGAGAGTTGGCCAAGAAAGACAAATCTGGGGGAAGGCCAAAAGAAATGGTCCAAAGGCAAAGTTTGGGCCAAGCTCAATAACCTAGTCTTGTTTGACAAAGCAACAAGACAAACTCTGTAGGGAAGTTCCCGCTATAAGCTTATAAGCCCCCCGTTATCTCTTGAAAGACTGAAGGTCCAGGGTTCCTTGGCCAGGGCAGCCCTTAAGGAGCTCCTTAGTGAAGGACTTACTAAACTAGTTTCCCACCCTGGCCAGGCACTCAGAGCATCATCCCAATAAGCAAAGGTTGCAGGTTTGATGTCCCATCAGGGCACATACAAAAAGCAATCAGTGAATGCATAAATAAGTGGAACAGCAAATCGATGTCTCAATCCCCTTCCTCCCTCCCTCCTTCTTTCCCTCCCTTCCTCCCTCCCTCTTCACCCTTCTCTACCTCCCCTCTCTACCTTCTTCTTTTTATAAAAATCAATAGCACAAACAATGAACTAGTTTCAAATCACAGCTCAAGTAGTCTACACTAGAAACACCAAAGGTGGGGATGTCCCAGCTGCTGGTAAAGATGCATGAACAAGAGGTCCGTCTCACCAGCTGCACGGTTTGAAAAATTAAAATAATTCCTTCTATTTATGCATATGTATGTAAGTTCCTCTGTATTATAGCACCACTTTTCAGTTAAATGATTGCATAGAGTTCAGACTTGCTTTTTCACTTAGTAATGTATCTTCGAGATCTTTCATATCAATACATAAGAAAGAACACTTCACCTTTTTTTTATAGTATTCCATTCGATGTATGTACAAGTATTTAACCACTCTGCTGTTGGTATGCATACAGGTGATTTCCAGTCTTAGGTTATTACAAAAAGTGCTTCAGTTAATAAATGTTATTTTGCCAGTGTAAAATAAAATCTTAGAAGTGGAATTGCTATTTAAAAGAGTATATTCATTTTTAATTTTGATACACAATGCCAGTTTGTCCTCTTTAGGGTTTGTAACAATTTGCATCTACCAGCAATGAATGTAGGGAGTGTCTCTTTTTCCTCTATTCTCATAAGGTTATAACATTTTTAGTTGATCTGATGGCTAGGGGAAGAAGTTTTCTACTGTTATTTGAATTTAACTTTCTCATTCTGGGTGAAGGTGAGCATCTTTTCATGTGTATAAAAGCCTTTTGTATTCTATAAACTGCCTATCCATATCCTTTGCTCCATCTCCATTGGATTACTAGTCTTTGTATTTACAGAAACTATATATTAGGGAAATCAATATCTTTTTCTATTAAGAGCAGAAAAAAAAATTTCCCCAGATTGTCTTGCTGTGTTGCTTTATGCCATGTAGAGGTTCTTGATATTTATTTAGTTTATTAGTTTTTCTTTTTATGGACTCTGGCTTTTGTAACAGTTCATCCTTTTACACACTGAGGTTCTAAGAATAATTTCTTAGCTTGATTTTACTAAAATAATACATTATAGTTCAGGGATTTTGTTTACATTTTTAAATCATTTGGAATATTTCTTGTAAGACATATTGGATCCAACTTTACTTTTTCCAGATGGCTGACCAGTTGTCCCCAAATCATTTATTGGTTCATAATCTGCTTTTTAGTTTTATTTAGTATATAGATTTAATTTATCCCCTTCAGCTCTGTTGGTTTTTTGGCTGAAAATAATTTTAGGTAACACTTCTTAAGAATGTATAATTGGTAATCATAATGATAAATATTTATGATTTCTTAATCTCTATGTTTCACTTGCTAATAAAAGTTACAGTGATTTAAAGACATTAAAACCAAACTTCAGGTTCCCATTTGTTGTTTTAAAAATTGGAACATTTTTTCTGAGTATAAAAATTGTTTGATTCTGAGTTTAAAAATTGTTTATTGAAACATTTTTTCTGAGTATAAAAATTTTAAATAAAAAATAATCTATGGTTATAATCCAGAACAGACTTTAGTCTTTGCATGTGTGGCTAGCCCAGTGGTCGATCTATGAGCCAGGAGGTCAAGGTTTGATCCCAAGTTTGATTCCTGTCAGGCCACGTGCCCAGGTTGCAGGTTGCGGGCTCAGTCCCCTGGTGGGGGATGCGCTGGGGATCATGTAAGAGGCAGCCGATGGATGGATTCTCATCATTGATGTTTCTGTCCCTCTCCCTTCCTCTCTTTCTAAACAATTAAAAAAAAACCATATAATTTCAAAACATAAAAGAACTATATGTCAATCAGATATTCATTATATTTTGTTTATGTTAAAGTTAACTTCAGCAGCAAGGGAAGACAGTTTGGTGTTGCAGAGAAAACTAGCAAGTCAATGATTAGTACTGATGTGTGTTGCTAGTTTCCAGTTTATCAGGTATTGGAACCTATAGAAGGAACTCTGTGAAGAAGATTCTTGCACTGTATGTTATTTTAGGGAAGAAAGGAGTGAAACATTCAGTTGAGTGTTAAGCATGTAACATATAGAGCAGGAAATAGAAAAGAATGGTCAAGCCTGTTTGGCATGGCTCAGTGGTTGAGTGTCAACTTAGGAATCAGGAAGTCACGGTTTGATTCCTGGTCAGGGCACATGCCCGGGTTGTGGGCTCGATCCCCAGTGTGTGTGCAGGAGGCTGCCAATCAATGAATTCTCTCTTATTATTGATATTTCTCTCTCTCTCTCCCACACTCTCCCTCTCCTTTCTTCTCAAATCAATTTAAAAAAAAAAAAAAAGAATGGTCAGCATTTTCATAAAATAGAAAGATAAATTAGTACTTAAAGTAATGTGATAGGAAAATGAGAAGAAATATTTAATATGGAAATATTTAATTATGGAAATATTTAATATCATTTACATTATTGCACTAGGACCCAGTACCACAACAGAAACAGAAACAATTGCTAAATATGAAATAATGGATGGTGCGCCAGTCAAAGGTAACGATTCATTTATTTCTTTTGTGTTATAGGTAGTGCAGATAGCAGTGTTCGTGATAGTTTTGTTTGAAAGTATTTATGTAGTATAAGAATCTTGGTGAATTCTTAAAATGATTTTCTTTAATGATGGTTTTTAAGATCATCTTTGTATATATACTGAGAAGACTATAATAGTACTTTGTAGTCTGAAATAAAGTTTAATTTTTTTACTGTTTACTTTTAGAATTTAGAAGGCATGTATATCTTTAGTTCTGAATTTGTAAATTTTTATTGTATTCTGTTAAAATAGTTCATCTCTGTAAATCTTTTTTATTCTTGCTGAACACAAGATGAAATATATGTGAGCATTAATTCTTGTGGGATTCTAGAGTCCTTATAGCCCCCAAGAAAATATACAGTTCCGTTACTAGATAATCTTCAGTGTGTAAAATAATAAAGCCAATATTTATCATTTTAAATGTATGCCTTTGGCTTTTTCAAACTCCGTTAGTAATTACTTAAAAAGTAGCTATTGTTTATTGAGTGCCAACTACTCCCAGCTGCTCTAAAGTTCCCTGCCACCTTTGAGTTGGGTGGTGGTATTCCTTATGTCACAGATGAAACCAAGATGTAGAGAGGTTAAAAAAAAAAACTGTTAAAGGTGATAATAGTGTAGGGGAGGCAGAACTGTACTTCTACCCGTTTTAGATTGTTAGCTAGGACTGTTGAACAAAAAGATCACTAAGAGAAGAACAGAGAGTTTGTTTAATGTATGCAGTGCACATTGTGCAGGAGAAACCTCAACAAAATGTAATTCAAAGTGGTGGCTTAGAATTTCAGTGTAGATAGCATCTTCAAAAGGATAGTAAATTTGGACAGCAATGACTAGACAAAGAAAAGTAAATTTTAGGCTTTTAAGGGCGGCGGCAAACTGTGGGAGTGTAAATACATGGGAAGAAACTGATGATTCCTTTGGTGCCATCCCTGGGCTGATGAATCTGTCTCTAGTAAAAGGAAAATTTGTATCCTGCCTTTAAGCAGAAAAGAGGGGAGGCATTTCTGCTTTTACTGCTGCCTAATTGCCTTTGGCTCAAAATAATGTCAGAGGCATATTTTGTGGTGACATGTTCTGGTTTCCTGCAGTAGCTAATCATTGTAGAGTTGGAGTTTGAGCCCAGTCCTTTCTGACTCCAAGTGCCGTGTGTGTGTGCTGTTATATTATGCAATATTACTTTGTAAAATTCCAGCAGCCACAAATTTTTATGTAAAATGATGAGTTTTATATCTCAGAAAATGTGTACAAGAAACATATTATATAAAAAGATTCAAAACAATATGCAGACAGTTACCCCTAGGAAAAGAGAAGCCATGAGAATCTGAATAGCAACCTCTTTTTTTTTTTTTTTTTTTAGTAATGAAGCAATGTCATCATTCTGAACATATTTGTTTCTTTTTTGATAAATTAGTAATAAGTATGCAAGAATTTACACACATGTCTAGAAATGATGGTAAACTTCGTGAGAGCAGAAGATAACAAAACCACTAAAGCAGCACTTAACCTGCTGTTAACCCATATAGTTCTAACAAATTCTCTATAAGACGGGTGTTGTTGGTTCCCCATTTCACATTGAAGAACTTAAAACAGAATTGTTAAGTAATTTGGTGAAGGTCACGCAGCCAGTAGACTGTAGAGTTGGGATTAGAATTCAGGCATTCTGGCTTCAGAACAGTGGTTCTCATCTAGGGGCAGTTTTGTCACTGTCTCCCCTCCCTACTCATTACCCCAACCCCTAGGAGATTTGGCAATATTTGGAGACATTTTTGGTTGTCACAATTGGGAAATGCTGCTGGAATCTTGTGGGTAGAGGCCAGGGATACTCCTATACCTCTTACAGTGTATAGGACCTTAACCATACCAATTAACAAGCTCAAAATGTTAATAGTGCCAAGGCTGAGAAACCCTGGTTCATAAAGTTTTATGCTGCCCACTCAGGAATGGACGCATTGGTATCTTCTCTATAAAGATTAGTTCTAGTTATGTGACTATATTTAATCTTTTAGAATTCAATGGAAATTGCTTTTCTTTCAGGTGAATCAATTCCAATAAGACTATTTTTAGCGGGATATGACCCAACTCCAACAATGAGAGATGTGAACAAAAAATTTTCAGTAAGGTACTTTTTGAATCTGGTCCTTGTTGATGAGGAAGACAGAAGGTACTTCAAGCAGCAGGTATGGTGCTACCCAGGCTGGTATTTTGTTCACTGGCAGTTATAAAAACACCTGGACAAACTCATTTTTCTAAGTTTTATTATACGGAGCAAGCAGGTTAATAATAAGGAAGTGAAAATATGAGAGGATGATAAGGAAGTATCGTGAATGGAATTGTATTGTGAAGGATAGATCTCGTCCCAGTCATTCTGCAAGCCTCTGGAATGGCTTAGCAGGGATTTTATTTTTCTCAGGAGTTTTGATTTTTATAAAACAATACCTGCTATTTGTTAAAAAAAATTAAAAGAAACAGGCAGTAAAGAACAATTTGAAGTAAAGGTCATCAAAAATTCTACCTTTGTTGTGATTTAATATTCCAGACAAAATTGTACAGGTGTTTAGATCACATAAAGCATGTTCTTTACTTTTTCACTCAGCATTATCTTAACTATCTTTTCTTTATTAACATGAACATTTTTAATGACTGAATTAACTTGATGGATTTTGGGGTTTCCCTTACTTTCTTATCTAATCTAATAAAAGAGTAATATACAAATTGATGTCACTCAGCTACACCTAAACCATGCCCACCAGCTAGTCAGAGCAACTGTATGCATTTAACCCAGCCAAGATGGCGGCTGGTAGCCATGGAGCTGGAACAAGCAGGAGGCTTGCCCCTGTGATGGAGGAAGCTAAGGTTCCCACCTGCCTTGGCTGGCTGTGGCCTCTGCTCAAGGCAACAAAGTTTTAATTATGGAAGATAAATAAACCTTAGGTACCTGCTTCCAGCCAGCCTTGCTGGGAAGGCCAGCCTGAAAATGGCTCTCAGCCCCTCACCCAGGCTGGCCAGGCACCCTAGGCAGGGACACCCACCTTGAAGGGGCTGTGGCCAGCCTGCAAACAGCCATCAACCACTCACCCAGGCTGGCCAGGCACCCCAGCAGGAACCCCCTCCCTGAAGGGGTTGTGGCAAGCCTGCAAACAACCATCAGTCACTCACCAGGCTGGCCAGGCACCCCAGCGGGATGCCCACCCTGATCTGGGACACCCTTCAGGCCAAACCAGCCAGCCCCCACCCATGCACCAGGCCTGTATGCTATATAATAAAAGTATAATATGCAAATTGACCCTAACAGCAAAACCACTGGGAATTACTGGTCACTATGACACACACTGACCACCAGGAGGCAGACGCTAATGCAGGAGCTGCTCCCTGGTGGTCACTGCACTCCCACAGGGGGAGCTCTGCTCAGCCACCAGCCAGGCTGACGGCTGCCAGTACAGCGGCGGTGGTGGCAGCCTCTCCTGCCTCCTCAGCAGCGCTAAGGATGTCCGGCTACAGCTTAGGCCTGCTCCCCGATGGCAAGTGGACATCCCCCGAGGGCGCCCAGGCTGCCAGAGGGATGTCTGCCAGGTTATGCCCGTTTCCCCAGGGAGCGGGCCTAAGCCAGCAGGTGGACATATCTCAAGTGTCCCAGATTATGAGAGGGCACAGGCTGAGCTGAGGGACACCCCCCCAAGTGCACAAATTTTTGTGCACTGGGCCTCTAGTTCTAATATAAATGTCCATGAGATGAGCCAAATATAATACTTTTTTATATAAAACTAGAGGTCCAGTGCACAAAAATTTGTGCACTGGGGGGAGGGTTCCTCAGCCTGGCCTGTGCCCTCTCATAGTCTGGAACCTCTTGGGGGATGTCCACCTTCTGGCTTAGGCCCACTCCCCGGGGGATTGGGCCTAAGCTGGCAGTCAGACATCCCTCTGGCAGCCCAGGAGCCCTTGGGGGTGACCACTTGCCAGTGGGGAGCAGGCCTAAGCTGCAGTTGGATATCCTTAGCACTGCTGAGAAGGCAGGAGACGCTCCCACCACCACTGCTGTGCTGGCAGTTGGCAGCCTGGCTTGTGGCTGAGCAGAGCTCCCCCTGTGGGAGTGCACTGACCACCTGGATTGAGCATCTGCCCCCTGGTGATCAGTGTGTCATAGTGACCAGTCATTCCCAGTTGTTCTGCTGTTAGGGTCAATTTGCATATTACCCTTTTATTATATAGGATAGAGGCCTGGTACATGAGTAGGGGCCAGCTGGTTTGCCCTGAAAGGATCCCAATCAGGGTGGGGTTCCCACTAGGGTGCCTGGCAGCCCGGATGAGAGGCTAAGGGCCATTTTCAGGCTGGCCAAGTGCCCCAGTGAGGACCTTCCCCCACTAGGGGGTGTGGCCATCCTGAGTGAGGGGCTGAGGGCTCTTTTCATGCTGCCCACAGCCCTTCAGGCTGGGGGCGGTTCCACTGGGGTGCCTGGCCAGCCTGGGTGAGGGGCTGATGGCCATTTATAGGCTGGCCATGCCCCCCGGTGACCCAAGCTCCCAGTCTTTCCTTTTTTTCTTTTCTTTTTTTTTTTTTGGAGGGGGGCTGGAAGCAGTATCTGGGATTTATTTATCTTCTATAATTGAAACTTTGTGCCCTTGAATGGAGCTGAGTGCCAGCCAGGGCAGGCGGGAAGCTTGGCTTCCTCCATTGCCGGGGAGAATCCAAGCCTCCTGCTCACTCCAGCTCCGTGGCTGCCACCATCTTAGTTGGGTTAATTTGCATATGCACTCTTGATTGGCTGGTGGGTGTGGCTGGTGGGTGTGGCTTGAGCGAAGCAGAGGGATGGTTAATTTGCATGTTTCTCTTTTATTATATAGGATATTTATCACAAAACTTGTTCTCATTTCAAAATCAAAGCCTTTAGTGGATTTTGAATGAAGATTGTGATTAGAATTTTTAAAAAAATATATGTTTATTGATTTCAGAGAGGAAGAGAGAGGGAGACAGATGTAAAAATACCAGTGATGAGAATCAGCTGCCTCCTGCATGCCCCCAACCTGGGGATCAAGCCTGCAATCCTGGCTTTTGCTCTGACTGGGAGTCGAAGGTTCATGGGTCAACACTCAACCACTGAACCACACTGGCCAGGCTAGAATTTTTTTTTTTATATTCTGAACCAGATTAATAAGTATTTGCATGTCTGTTGAGTGTTCAAAACTAATTAGAAATTATTTTGTTCTGAGTACTATGAAGAATAAAAAAGCTACCTTTTATATAAACACTAGGGGCCCGGTGCACAAAAATTTGTGCACTCGGGGTGGAGGGAGTCCCTCAGCCCGGCCTGTGCCCTCTCACAGTCTGGGACCCCTCAGTGGATGTCCTATGATGGCTCCAGTCTGCCAGGCGCCTTCTGTGTGTGTGTGTGTATCACCACTGGGGACCTGCCCCCAGCCGCATCAGAGGCTCGGAGTAGTCCTCCTGTGTGTGTCTACCTGCTGGAGGCCTGCCCCCAGGCACACCGTGGAGGCTTGGAGCAGGCACCCCCTCTATGATGATCTCTCAGACTCTTGCCCTCCCCTGCATGTTGTTCTCTTTTTTGAGCTGTTGCCAGGGCTGGGTGCGGCCTGCCTCCCAAGCTTGCCTACTGCCCATCTTCCTCCAGCCACCAGAAAGCAGGGAAAACCCCGCCTCGTGGTCAGGCCAGCCTTTT
>PVJC01002831.1:0-22418 GCA_004026665.1 Murina feae
TCCCCACCCCCACACCACCCGCCACCCCGCTGATCGTTCCCCACCCCCACACCACCCGCCACCATGCCATCTCCCTCCGCCCACCCCACATCCCGCTCACCCTGCCGCTGGCACTGCACTGGCCTCCAGGGCTGCCAGCCGCCATCTTGCCTGAGCTAATTTGTATACAGCCATTCTGATTGGCTGGTGGGCGTGGCTTAACCCCGTCCAGAGAAACGGTTAATTTTAATATTTCACTTTTATTATTTAAGATGGGACCACCATTGTACCTTCTTATGAGAGCGTCATTGACTGAAACATGGCTGTGTGATGCAGGACTGTGTATGTTTTAGCAAGGGGATGAATACAAAATTGTATTTGGCAAACTAGTCTCAATGAATTATTTGTTACTGTGAGAAAACTAACACTTTATAATTAACTGAACTTAAGAAAATTCTGAAGAAAGTATACCTCCACTTTTACATTCAGAGACATGAGTATAAAGAAGCTAATTGTTTAGCTAGAAATAGCAGACTTCTGAAACAATAAGTTTTTACCAACTAATATTATATTCTATTTGATATGGGAATGGAATTGTATCTAAAGGCCTAGATATGCATTTCATCAATGGTATCAGCTACCTGTGCTCTTATTTCAATTTTTAAAGAAAATGAAAGTAAAATTCTCAAGGATTACTCTGTCTAGTTTAAATGATTGTGAACTTATATATTCTATGGAAATTTGTATCTTCATTTTTAGTATTGCTCAATAGATCTCTAATTTAAACACACAATGCCTTCTTACTGCCCGATTTCTTGCTAGGTCTGAGGTCATATCATCAGCATGTACACATTCAGAGCATTTCATGAACTATATGATGTCTGCAGGTCATTAATAAAAACTGAAAAAGTAAAAAGCCCCATAATTAGCTCCTGAGGTAACTTTGAATGTAACACTTTCACCTCAGATTCAACACCATTAAACAAAATGACTGGGGTTTATTCACTAATGTAGCCTGAGACCCATTCCACTATCGTTAAGCTTTGCCAAAGTGAGGGACACTCAAACAGCAATATGTTGTGATTCATCGAATCAAAGGCCACAGACAAATCAATAGAGATAGTGGCTGCATAAAAAATGATAATGAACAAATGTAACAATATCACCAAGGTTACCTTGAGGAGAGTAAAAAAGTGGTTTAAAACCATCCCTAAAAATAGGGTCAGCATATCAGCCTTGAATGGAAACCTCATTAATTTTCTTAGCAGGTATAGAAAAAAAAAACTAGAAAAAAGAAAAGGCAAATAAGTAACCATTGGGGAAATAACTAATTTCTCAAGGTATACTGTAAGAGTCTGTCTCTTAATATGATAAGTAACCTGAGATGTCACAGGCCCACTAGCAATGGGTTAAGACAATAACATGACAGTTATAAAAGCAAATTTTAAGGAGGAATAGAAACCTAGTACACCAAGTCAGTGAGTCAATTCATATTTATTTTAAAAGTCTTGAGGCATAGAAGCAGACTATTAGTCAAGTAGCAGACAATGGAAAAAAGAATGGGAAGTATCTAATTCTCTCCTTATTTTAACTCTATTTGAGTATTTGTCTTTGAATCAAACTCAATCCCTGGAGGAGATTATAACATTTACCTAAATTACTCAAGTGGCTCTTTGAATTATTTGCTAACATAAATAATGCAGCAGCAAACTACCTATAAGCAATGCATTGCTAATGCAGATTAAAAGTGTTGCACTGATATAAATTTCAATTAATACTTCAGACGATTGGTGGGAAACAGTCATAATTTTCCCAATGATAGAAGTCTAAAAATCATATAACTAGAAGCTGCCTTTGAAATACTTTGCTCCAGTCCACCATCAGACATTTCCTTCTTTTATAGTACCCTTTTCTCAACATATTGCAGAATTAAAATGCTTTTTGTCCTAAATAAACTAACAAAGAAAATATAAACAGACTCACAGATACAGAGACTAGACTGGCACTGTCAAATGGGAGAAGGTTGGGGACTGGGTGAAAAAGATGAAAGGAATAAGCAAAGAACAAAAAGTAACTCATGGACACAGACAACAGTGTAAGGATTACCAGCAGGAAAGGGGATAGGAATTTGGGGGGAGGGGGTAGAAGCAGGCAAAGGGAGGATAAATGATGATGGAAGGAAACTTAACTCAGGGTGGTGAACACAAAATACAATATACAGATGATGTATTATAGAATTGTGCACTTAAAACCTATATAATTTTATTAACCAATGTCACCCCAATACATTCAATGAAAACTTTTTTAAAGTCTATGTATATATAACCCTAATATGCAGATAGACCAAACTGAGGAACAACTGAACAACCGGTTGCTATGACATGCGCTGACCACCAGGGAGTGCATGCGGAACATGGTGGGCATCGGCTGCAGCGGGATGGTGGAGCAGGTGATGGGGGTGCCAGACCAAACGGGGCATAAGGTGAGCTTCTGGTGGTTGCTGGAAATTCTTTGTTCCCATGCGCCGTGGTCCTGGCTGGGCGCTCACACCTGCTGCGGTGCCAGCCCCACTTGCACCCGCTGTCGACGCCCAGTGCCAGTCCCAATTGCTAGGCACTGTCAGTGGGTGCAAGCAGTGGCTGCCCACCCTGATCACCCCTCAGGGCTTCTCTATCGCCTGCTGCTCTTGAGGGGTGATTGGGGCCAGCAGGCATCTCTTGATCCGCTGTTGGCAATGGCCCTGCTCACACTCGCTGCCAGGGCCAGCCCCACTTGCACCCACAGCCGATGCCAGAGCTGTCGCTCACACTCACTGACGGCGTCAGCCCTGATCACACCCACTGCTGGCGCCAGCCCCAATCGCTCCAAGCCATCAGCAGGTGTGAACAGGCCAGTGCTGTCAGTGCATGGGAGCAGCAGCCAGCAGTGGTGAGTGGGGGCAGTGGCAGGAGCAGGGCTGCCTGCAGACAGGGGATCAGGGCCACAGCAGGAGGGGCCATGAGGGGTGCGGAGGATGGGCTGAGATCCACCCCTGCGCCCACCGCAGCCTCACAGCCCACAGTTCCTTTTAAGGTGCATGAATTCATGCACTGGGCCCCTTAGTAATAAAATAAAATGCTTTTCATACTGACTGTTCCATGAGTAACTTTCTCTACTTTTTAAACATTTCAACACAGACAATATTGGAAAATTTTACTCTATATTTAAACATTTTTCTAAACCACAAAAATCACTGTATGCAAAATAAATAAATCATAAAACAGGTAAACCGCATTTTAAGAAATAGAGGTTGAATTTAAGGTTGATCAGGAATCTGAATATTAAACTCTTAGAAAAGGGCCACTGGCAGGTTAAGCTGTATCTCCCAGTTGTGAGGTCTGCCTTTTTATCTAGAATAAGAAATGTGAATAGTTTGCCTTGTATTTTGGCAATAAATGATAAATAACATTACCTGATAAAATGGTTTATAGATTGTTTTGATTTTGAGCTCTTAGAATAATATTTAGCCTTTATCAATCATCATTTTGTTTAATACACATACAAACATGAATTTCTGAACTTTTTTTTTATCTTGGAAGCCCTGTACAATGTCCACATCGGTATAGTTTTAGAGAATTCATATCCCTAACCATCTCTAAATAGAAAATAAAATTTACAGAGCTTCACAGCAAGAATAGATATGTTTATTTATCGAAGGAATCACAAGGAAAGTTTTATAAATGTTATGAATCTGAATGACCATGCAAATGATGAACATAGTTAAGTATTACAAGTCCAGTTTGTGGCATGGTTTTATCCATCGTCACAGAAGCTAGGATTATAAACTTTCCTTTTGTGTCTCTAAAGACAGTTCCCAAGGACACCTGATAGCTTCTGAATTGTTAATAATTTTTAGTAGAGCCCATTAAAAAAAAACACACCCTTCATTACAACTATTTAATTTTAACTTCAAAAATCCAAATAGGAGTCAAGGACAGAAAGAGAAATAGGCGATTCTGTTACTATGTAGAAAACAAACACGATGCTCTAGCACGTGACTGACTGACCCCTGATCTGAGTGGGACCACCTGAGCATGCAGTTTATTTAACTTGCTGAATATGGCCTTTGAAACTAATACTTCTACAATGTGGGCTCTCTACCTGTATTGCGGAGTTTTGCAAGCTGGATGGCTAAAATTACTTGACAGCACTGGTTCTTAATCACTTGAGAGACGCGGGTCCCTTTGACAACCTGGGAAAAGCCTCTTTCGTAAAAATAAGCACACGAATGCAGATTTTTGCACACTATTGCAAGAGCCATGGACCACCCTGCTGAAGCCCATGCACTGATTCTTACTCTAGGGTAAGCCAGTAAAATTGGGGGGAATTTTTTTAAAACTGAAAATTAGCATATTATTTTAACGACCCTGGCATTTGAACAGCATTTTAAATGTGTGCTGGTTTTCATCAATACAGTTTCATTCACTAGACATGTAAGGAAATAATGACACCATATGCTTTGATCAAGGTTCTATGTTCAATGATGCTTCAGATTCATTCTATAGACGTAAGCGTTCTTTACATAATTTCCCTTGCACTGGAAATACATAATTTCTCTGAAATATGGAGAATCGAGGACAGACGGAAAGAAGATAATTCATATAGAAGATCTTACAAACATGAAGAAACTGGAATAAATTTTGTTAATCCTCAACTGAGGATGTTTTCCCATTGATTTCTAGACAGAGTGGAAGGAAGGGGAGAGATAGAGAGAGCGAAACATCACTGTGCCTCACATCCATTGGCTGCCTCCTTCCCGCGCTTGACCAAGACTGGGAATCTCCCCTGCAACTGAGATATATGCCCTTAATCATCATCGAACCTGGGACCCTTTAGTCTGCGGGCCTACGCTGTATCCACTGAGCCAAACTGGCCAAGGCTGGAATAAATCCTTGCATGTAAAATTGCTACCTATCTATATTAGTCTGGTCAGGCAAGAAGTGATTTCTATTTATCCAGAAAATTTCTTCAATAAATGATTGCATCACTACCTTCTTTTTTCCTCCCTGAGACCATATTGCACTCTCCCCCTTTTTACCCGTCGCAGAAATGGCCATGTCGATGCCTGTCCAGACATGTCCAGCCCCTGTAGCTGCCTCGAGTAATAGTGCTGACCAGGGTAGCTGCCGCCTCTTGGGATACTGCTTGCCTGTCGGGATAGTACATACCTGTTGGGATAGTGCCTTCCTGATGCTATATTTTGTGTCTGCCTTTTGCGACAGCATCTGCCTCTCAGGATGCTGGTTGCCTCTCACGATAGTCCCGCCTTTCACAACAGTACCCAACATCACTACCTTCTTCCTGAGTATATGTCATTTCTAAGCCAAGTCACAGCCACATCAGTAATGCTTATATTCAAACATCCACAGGAGGACAGCCAAAGAGCCCTTCACATCAGCTTTTACCCACCTGGATGTTAGATCACCAGCAGTAGAATCGACTAGACCTCTGGAGTGGGACTTACTGGGGCCAGCATTCTAGCACTCACTCCTGTATGGAATCAAGCAACCACTACCTAGGGAGTGTTTCTCTGCCACATATTGTATTTCTGAATGGGTTAATACCAAAAAACAATTACAACAATGCCTACTCATTGTAAGCATTGAATAAACTGTTAGCTACGACGGTGATCATCATTCTTGTTTTTATGGTTATACAAGTTCAAATTGCTTGTAATTCCTGTACTGAATGAGCTGTGATCTAGTGAGGCATTTAAAAGAGAGTATGATAAGAATATGCTAGAAGTATGTAGAATTGTCACAGAAAAGATGGGTTGGGCCATGGGCGTCCATCTTGTGAGCCAGGAAAGTCTCCCAGGAGAGAGAGAAATTGGTGGTTAGCTAGACAAACCAGGAAAGAGATGTGGTCTTTTAGGGAATCAATTACATATGCAAAACACAATATATCACCTATTTGGGTGACAGTAAGTTTGTATCATTATAGCAAAGATTACTGTGGAAGTTTGGTAGAGATAAAGCTGAAAGGAATGAAGGGGCAGATTATGACAAGTTGCCAGATGCTAAAACTAAGGAGTTTAATTTTTACCTTGAATGCCACAAAGAGTTATTTAAAAGACTTTACAGAACAGAGTTCTGCCATTATTAGCTGTGTTACTTTGAACTTATTTGCCCTATGTGTACATAAAAAACAGAAATGGGCTTCCAAAAATTCCAGATATCACCTTCAACATAATAATCAAAATGTATTTGAAGGCCCACTAATAATTTTCATATTTTTCTGTTTTGAATTTGATAAAGGAGATAAAAACCTACAAATTATTGCTCAGTCATTAACACAGTCAAGTAACTCTTTAGTGGCTGATATTCAATCAGCCAATTATAATTATCTCGTCAAAATTATCTAATGATTTTCCAGTTTTTTAGTCAAATCAGTTAAAGATGAAGTAATTAATTCCTATCTAAACTATCAACAGTTTTAGTTTTGTAGTGAATCTCACTAAAATTCTAATTTTGATAGACAAGTATAAAATTTAATTTTCTTTGCAAGACTTGAGTATTTTCATTGTTTTATTGAGGTTAAAAGGTTTTTTCAGAATCTGTGTCCCATAACTCAAGCAGAAATGTGAATCTGATGAGACTGTTATCAATATATCCTGCCCACCCTCCCTTAATTCTTCCCCCTGTAAGTATAGGTATAGAGTGGGAGAATCATAATTATCTGTGTTTCTTTCATTCACCTCTTGCTCTGGAGTCCTCACTCCAGCTAATGGTAGGGTGAAGGGGAGAGGAGAGGGTCCTTAAATTTGACAATGGAAGGTAATTTAGTTACTTGCCAGGGTCTCGTCTCCCGTCTTTCTCTACTGTTTTCATCTTCCCCTTCCCCTTCCCCTAGTAGAGTGTTTGAGTGAAAGGGTTGCCATTGAGTAGAACCTGAGTTCTTTCATAAGTGATTTATGCTGTGTCAGTCCTTTAATTTTGGTTCTCAATATTTTAAGAGAAGTCCTTTTAGGATTTAGAAAATTCCTTTCTCTTGTTGGCAAAGGTTTCTTCCCCAATAATCCAGTCAAAACAAAATTGACTTAGAAAACTGATCAAGAGCAATTAATCTCTTCTTAGTTCTAGGTAGCATCCTCTTTCCTCAGGAAACAGGAAATGGCACCTAGGCAATATATTTTGTAAGAAATTTTTAAAATACATCAGTCTAATACTGGATAAAGGGGATGTGGAAGACCGGAAAAGAAAGTTGAAATATGATAGGAGAAAAAGAACAAAGGAAGCTCAACAGAGATAGAAGAAAATGAAGATGGAGATTGGGATGGAAACAGGCAACAGAGGAGGAGCTAGGGAGAGCAGCAAAAGTAAGAAGAAAAGAGGAGGACAAGGAAAGCCAGAAGATGGATGTCAAGACATTAATGTTCCCCCATCAACTGAAATGTTGGCGCGGTCTAGTGCTGCTCTCCTTCCTCCCACAGTTCACACTGCTGCCAGAGTGCTCTTACCTTAAGCAAATCACAGCATGGCTCTTCTGCTACAGAATTCCAGGGGCTCCTGTGGCCATAGGGTAAGGTTAATTCTCTGCAGAGCCCTGCAGAGTTGTTCCACAGCCATGCCATTCTATGTACCATGCACAAATACCATGTCAACATCAAGGGCAAACAATCCCTCTGCTCTGTAGTCCTTCATCCTGCTGAGCTGTTGAGCCATCATGTATATGATTTGCTCCCAATGCCTTCTCCCTCTTTTCTACCTGAATGTATTCTAGTCATTCTTAAAAACACTGGTAAAAAGACACATCCTCCAGAATGTCATCTACATCTCTCTCCACCCTCTTCTATGCTTTATGACAACACATGAATAATTCTTTACTTAGAAATTCTCTTGTCTGTCAAAGCCACACAACTAGACTGTGTGCCTCACTTTACTCTCTGCAGCCCCAATGCCTAACTCAGTGACTTATACACACACAGTAGTAGGATATGTACTTTGAAACAAGCTAATTTCAACTGGTTTTCTCATTCCTTAGGAGTTGTCCCTGTTGCAGTATGACACTGATGAAGACAAGAGTAGAGGGTGACATCTACCCTGCGGGTCCAGAGTTCCTGATACAAGGACTCTGCCCTGCCACTAATTTGTTCAATTATTTACAACGGCTACTTAACCCCATTCAACTTCAGTGTCTCAATAATAAAATCAAAGTAACAACACTGCTATTACTAATAACAATAAAAATCATAACATATGTGATTAATACTAATAATAAAACATTCTTGCCTGCAAGTAGCAGATAAGATATCCAGGAACTGAAGACAAATATTTTCTGTAAGTGTAATGGAAAATGGTTAATACCCGAGGCTTTCTTTCCCAAAAATACTGACCTACAGCCCACAAGGAAACCTTCAGGAATTCCCAGCCACAGGAGGGCAACTGAGTGGGTTACTTTAAGGAGTTATTTGCCGCTATACAGTGATGTTGGTCCTTGGAATATGAACAGCAACACATCTTTTAGGCCTTCTTTTTTAAAATATATTTTTATAGATTTCAGAGAGGAAGGGAGAGGGAGAGAGAGAGAAAAATATCAATGATGAGAAAGAATCATCGATCAGCTGCCTCCTGCACACCCCACACTGGGGATCAAGCCTGCCTGGGAATCGAACTTTGACCTCCTGGCTTATAGGTTGACACTTAATTGAGCCATGCCAGCCAGGCAGGCCTCCTTGTTAGCACTTTTAAAAAAAAAAAAAATTAAAAACAACATTCCACTTATCTAAATTTTTTTAACTTTCAGCATTTTAAAAACTCTTCAAGATGCTTCTAAATCTATCAGCATTTAAAATTCTCTTACATATCTTCTGTTCCTTTCCTTTAATTATCTTCCCTAGCCTAATGGTTTAATGTAATCTTACCGAGAAAACAAAATAACTTTTATTTGTAGTTTAAGATATTAGCCATGTTTATCATTCTCTTAATTTCTTATGCATTCCATTGTTTATTTAAACTGAAATCCTTCCAGTTTAAGTTCTTTTTCACTTTTAATTTTTATGTTGCCTTATCTCACTTACTTTTAATCTCCAAATTCAAAAAGTGTAATTATCTTTATTTTGCATTGTTTTTATTCACCTAGCTCTTTAAAAACAACAGTGAGTACTTGTGACTGGGATAAAGCACAACTACTAAGATAACTCCAGCCCTAGGTAAGAAGGTTGGATTTCTTCGCTTTTCTAGTTAAATCAACAGTGATGTTTTAAGTCCCCACCCTATTACCATTCCTTCTAGAATTCACCTTCTGACTTTAGAACGTTCAAGCTAAGTAAACTAGTAGACCCATAGGTGATGTCTCCAGGATAACAAACCTTCCCCCAGTGGCAACGCAGCTGAGCAGCTGGAATGCTATTGTCTTCTCATATTATGTTTATAGGGGAATCCTTGGGAAAATCTCTGCCCTGGGACTAAATCTCCAAGCTCCTGACATGCAATGATTTTTCCTTCCTAAGGAAACACAGATTGTGACCATTTTTTCAACTGAAGTCACTCTGTCCACTGCAGTAAAATATCTGCACTGAGGGAGAATAAATAACATGTGAAAATCCCCAGCTTAAGTATAAGTCTTTCTAATCTATTGAGAAAGGTCTTGTCCTTTTCATTTGAGGTCAAATGAGACTTTTCTAAGAATAGAATTTAAAGGAGACATTTTATTTTTAATGGACCAAGTGGAGTAGAGTGGGGAGGACTGAAATCAGGTTACCCATTTTTCTTGCTGAATGGCAGACTCAAATTTCCCTGCTCAGGCTTGGCTGTAGACAGAAAGCATCACTCTGGCTTCATCAATCCCTACTTATGACTAGCCATGCCAGGCAGACAGGGTGGTTCATATCATCAGATGACAGGGCGTAAACACAAAGATGGGAAATATTGTATAGCCAGTGCATACATTCAAAAGTAAAAGAGTAACCCTATCCGGTTTGGCTCAGTAGATAGAGCATTGGTCTGCAGACTGAAGGGTCCCGGGCTCAATCCCCAGTAAGGGGCACGCAGGAGGCAACCAATCCAATGATTCTTTCTTATCCTTGATGTTTCTATCTCTCTCTCCTCCCTTCCTCTCTGAAATCAATAAAAATACATTTTTTTAAAAAAAAGAGTAAAAGAGTATTGTAAACCCCTTGAGTGTTTTTTTTCCAGTGGGTATGGAATTGTTCTCTACATATGATTAACACATTCTACATATTATCTGGCCCAGAGGAGGATAATTGCTTAATTTTAATAATCCTAAATCAATTTTCATCTCTTTATGAAAGTATATATGACATCATCACTATGAACTCTACACATGAACCCCAATATATGGATGGAATAAAGGATGCTGCACAGCAAGGGCTCCCATCAAAGCAGGAACACTCAGTGCTACCACCTAGGTTTAACTTTAAAAACAACCACAGGATCATGGACCTTCCAATAATATCCATTAAAATGAGTTACACTAAGAGTCTACATTCAAGCTAATGGATTGTTTTATATCATCCTGCCTCCAGCATAATTACTTTTAAAAATAACTTCTCCTAGTATATATTTCTCCTCATCCCCCTTTCTTTAGAACATGAGGTAAGAAATTTCTGACAAGGCCTAAGATAATCCTCAAGAAGACTTTTAGAAAAAATACATTTAAAAGACTCAGGCCCTAGCTGGTTTCACTCAGTAGATAGAGCGCCAGCCTGCAGACTGAAGGATCCCAGGTTTGATTCCAGGCAAGGGCACATGCCCCGTTTGTGGGCTTGAACCCCAATAGGGGGTGTGCAGGAGGCAACTGATCAATGATTCTCTTTCATCATTGATGTTTCTATCTCTCTCCCACTCCCTTTCTCTCTGAAATCAGTAAAAATAAAATAAAAGACGAAGAATCCTAATCCTGTTTAGAATTCAAGGAACTAAAAGAATGGGACATCTCAATCATTCATGATTAGAAACCTCAACTTCCAACAGGTAAGTCCTCTCCTCATAGGGAAAGGGCTCTTCTTCCCTGTAAGCACTCACTCACCTATTGCAGTGGATTGAATTGTGTCCTTCTAAAAGATATGTTAAATTCTTAGCTCTCAGTATCTCTCAATCTAACCTTAGTTGGAAATAAGGGTTTTGCAAATGTAAATCAAAATAAAATAAGGCTATTAGTCTGAACTTTAATCCAATATGTCAGGTGTCCTTATAAGAAGACTAGAGGCCGAGTACACGAAATTCATGCACTGGGGGTGAGGTTCCTCAGCCCATCCTGCTCCCTCTCACATATTGGGAGTCCCAGGGGGTGTCCTACTGACGGCGTAGGCCCCATCCTTGGGGAGCAGGTCTAAGCCGCAGTCTGGCCTCCCTTTGTGGGAGGCTACCAGGCTAATCAGGGGAAGCCACCAGTCCCATCACCCAACTGCTGCAGCCACTGCCAGGCACCACAGCCACCAAGGTGTTTTCATCAACACGGACTCCAGTCCTTTCACCATGAAAAAATGACAACTTTCTTTAGGCATTTTCAAGATATGTCTTTCATAGGATATGACATTTCTTTCTTTCTTTTTTTATCCTCACCTGAGGATATGTTTGCATTGATTTTTACAGAATGTGGAAGAGAAAGGAAAAACAGAGAGAAACATCAAAGTGAGAGAACACTTTGTTTGGTTGCCTCCTGCATAGGCCCTGATCTGGGCCCTGGCCAGGGAGGAGCCTGCAATCTAGGTACATGTCCTTGGTCGGAACTGAACTCACACCCTGCAGTCAGCAGGCTGAGGTATTATGCACTGAGCCAAACTGGCTAGGGCAGGATAGGACATTTCTTAGCCCTCCAGTAATGGACCTTCATTTTTTTTCTCCAGGAGTGTGGTGGAAAAACCCTAGATCGCCTTTAGGGATTCTTATTACCCGAGTTACTAAGAATATTACCAGTGGCATACAGGGAGCTTAGCCAATGAGCAGTAAGAAAAGGTGTTTTCTCTGTAGTTCACTCCCATCACCAGCTCCACTCCTGCCCCTCCAATCCCAGCTCCACCCCTGCCCAGGCCTGTAAACTCTGGCCGAGGATGCTGGCCTGGGCAGAAGACCCCCAAACCCCTGCGATCACTGACTTCACAGTGCTCAGGCCTCTGCAATCATCAGCTCTGACCTTGCCCCACTGGCAGCCTCTGGCCACGGCTGCAGGCCTGGGCAGGGACCCCCAGACCCTTCTGCTTGCTTGCCTGTTCCACCCCTCAGGCCCCCACCTTCCCACCACCTGCCTCGCTAACAGGCCTGACCACTTTAGTGGTGGGGCTGAGCCAGACTGGGCACCGCCATCTTGTGGCCATGGGGGTGGCCATCTTGTGGATATTGGGGCCACCATCTTTGCAATGGAGTGATGCCTAATTTGCATATTACTATTCTATTAGATAGGATTATTAGCTAGGATGTGGCTGTGGGCACCGCCATCTTGTGACCATGGGAGCGGACATCTTTGTGATGGAGTGATGCCTAATTTGTATATTACTCTTTTATTAGATAGGATAAAAACAGCCCGGCTGGCATGGCTCAGTGGTTGAGCATTAACATATGAACTAAGAGGTCACAGTTTGATTCCCTATCAGGGCACATGCCCAGGTTGTGGGCTTGACCTCCATTGGAGGATGTGCAGGAGACAGCTGATCAATGATTCTCTCATCATTGATGTTTCTCTCTCTCTCTCTCTCTCTCTCTCTCTCTCTCTCTCTCTCTCTCTCTCTTTCTCTCTCCCTCCCTCCCTCCCTTCCTCCCTCCCTCCCTGAAATCAATAAAAATATATCTTCTTTAAAAGAGATATACCTATCAGGTGAGCACCATGTAGGACAGAGGCAGAGATTGGAGTAGTAAAGCTGTTAGCCAATGTACACCAAGGTTGATGCCACCACCAGAAGCCAAGAAAAGGCAATCTCTCTGAGATTCTATCCAGAGTCTCAGAGAGAGCATGGCCCTGCTAACACCTTGATTGTGGACTTCTAGCCTCCAGAACTGTGAGAATACATACCTGTTGTTTTAAGCTACACAGTCTGTGGTGTTTTATTATAGTAGCCCTAGAAAAGTAAAACACCTGCCTAAAAGAAAAAGAAAAAAAATATCATAGGGCAGATTTGAATTCTTAATAAATGAGTTGATTATATACATAGATTAGACCTTTATAAATATAATATTATAATCAACTAAAGTGCCCATTTACTGTGCCCTGAGGTCCAATCATCTACAGAATTTCCTCACCCTTCCACTACCAATGTCTGAATGCTCACCATCTGATAGTCACAGTGATGAACAGTTTACATCTCTTGTTTCACTCAGTCCTTACAACAGGACTCTAAGACATCCATTATGTTCCTCATTTGGAAGATGAAAAAAAATGAGGTTTAGAAAGGTTAAACAAGTAACTTGCCCGAGGTCACAAAGCTAGGAAGTAGGGAACTGTGATTTAAACCATGCCTGTTTGATATTCACTTCCAGGCTCTTAACCATAATGCTTATTGATTTTTATTTGCACTTTGTCCAACAATATTTAACCTCTTCAAATGTTCTTTTCTATTCATGTCATAGAACACTGTTTCTAAATTAGATATAAGGAAGATAGCAGAATCATCTCATGGGGTACTTTTTGAATCTAGCAAATTCCTTTAAAATGCACAGAATTCTAAATATTCTCTCTTCTCTCTTTTCTTCTTCTTCTTCTTCTTCTTCTTCTTCTTCTTCTTCTTCTTCTTCTTCTCTCTCTCTCTCTCTCTCTCTCTCTCTCTCTCTCTCTCTCTCTCTCTCTCTCCATTCCACATAATCCCATCCCCTTCTCAGGATGAATACCACTCACCCTTCTTTCAAGTTTCTATTTGAATATCATTTATTCAGTGACCTTCCCTTGATGTAACAGTCTGTTTGGGGCCTGTAAAAACAGCCTCACCACCTCCATTTCATCTTCATGACATCTACAGTGAAAATTAAATAATTATTTGAGTAGTAGGACAGACCTACTAACTGGCCTGAGGACCTGCTAGCATGGCTCACATGGAAGTCTGGGTAAACAACTTCTCTACTAGTTCCATTGCTCTAAGATTAGGAAAATGTGAAGATTAGGCTACATTAGCCTGGGGGCTGAGAGGAATCAATAAGGAGTATATATCCATGCTCAAGTGTATTCTCACTACTGTTCTCTGCCAATATATCGAACATTTATAAAAATGAGATGGCTCAGGTGAAAGATCCTGGTCATGTCCTGGCTAGATAGGCTTTGCTTAAAGGGAAGCAACTGATTCCTGAGGATTTGGTGTAACCCCCTCTGTCTTATCACCTACAGCTGGGGTATCTCCAGGCTGGTATCTGCGATTGGAGATTATTGCCATCCTCTGCTGTGTGTCTGCTGTGTTGATTTCTTCCTGAATCCTTCAGAGAAGTAAACCTTATTTAATTCCCCAGGTGATGTTCGCTCTGTAAAATAAATTACTGCACTCCCCAAGACCTAGAAAGCATGGGATGTTTCTCTCAATAATGAATATTCCTCTTTCAGAGTGAAGAAGAATGAAATGATAAATATAGGTCCAAATTGTCTAACTGTTCTCAGGGACTCTAAAAAATCTTTGCCTCGCCCTAACTGGTGTGGCTCAGTGGATAGAGTGTCAGCCTGCGGACTAAAAGGTCGCAGGTTCGATTCCGGTCAAGGGCATATACCTTGGTTGCAGACACATCCCCAGTAGGAGGTGTGCAGGAGGCAGCTGATCGATGTTTCTCTCTCGTTGATGTTTCTACCTCTCTATCCATCTCCCTTCCTCTCTGTAAAATATCAATAAAATATAATTTTAAAAAATAAAAAATATTTGCCTATAGCAAACATGGATGATAAAAACAAATTCCTTCTCTACGGATTAGGCTTATATGTATAAAATAATGCTGACAGAAGAAAATGTAGGTTGGTCCTGTTAATACAAGTAAATACAAGTCTCTCATTTTACTCCCACATCTTCAATCAGTTAGATATCTTAGTTTATAGATCTCTCCTGACAATGAGCACAGAGGTTATGTAGGTGTTAGGCCTTACGCTAACAGCCTATTTGCTCTAAATATTATATGCACTCAACATTTGACATAATTTTACCCAGAGATCTAAATGCTAGAGTTCACAAAGATTCTGCTCAAGATCCATCTTACGAATCTCAGACAGTGGCCCACAGACTGCATTCAGTCTATAGATTGGGCTGCAATGTTTTGTGTTATTTCTTGAAATGTTTAAACCGGTCAGGATTTGCAGAAGGAACAACCCCAACTCTCAATGGCTTCAACCACAAATAGTTTTTTTTAAATGAGTGTGCCTCCAACAAATGGCAGCAAGAGGGGCGGGGCGTGACGGGCCACCCGGGCCGTCCACAGCGTCCCAACCACAAATATTTATTTCTTGTTTGTAGGCCTGTTATTGGCTGGGGCTCTGCTGGGTTCTACAGGAATCCACTGACATCTGATAGAATTTACTTGGTTACAATCTGCAAGAAAGATGGTTCCAGATGCTCTACATGTCTCCTCTGTGTAAGACTGCAGAAAGAGCCTTTCATAAGGTAAATGCAAGGACAAGTTGATAAAACCTGCTTCTTAAAGAATAGTTCATGTTTTCCCACATTTCATTAGGCAATCCAAATCACATGACCAAATCCAAAAGCAACAAGGGCTTTCTGTTCTATGGGGAAGCCCTAAAAGATTACATGGCAAAGGCAATGGATATGTAATTCTACCTTAAGGAAGAGATCAAGACTTGAGAGCAATGACCCAAACTAATGCAGTTGTCATCATTTAAATATTGTAATGGTGTCCACATAAATCGGAAGTTCCAGTTTTTCTTGAAAAAAAATAAGAAGATTTAGTAATGAGCTCAAAGCTCAAAATATAATTTACCCTATTTTACAAAGGGACCTAAAGAAATAGGACTCCCCAAAGAAGACAAAGCAGCTCTTGTTTCTTTGAATCAAGATCTATGAATCAATAATCATCCACTGCAGCAGTCACACTTAGCCTAATGGAAAGCACACTGTATCTGGGATTCAAATGTCTGGGTTCAAATTCAGACTCACTACTTACTACTACCTGTGAAACACGGGGCAAATGACTTCATCTCTCTGAGCGTCTATCAGTTCATCTCACAGGTTTTTAGGCTAATTGAGATATCATACATAAAAACTGTTCTGTGAATTGAAAAATGCTACCCACACATTGGTTGTCATTATTAGCAGGGCTCACCTACTGAAACGCAAATTACTATTTAAGGAAATGACCAATTTGCATAGCCACCTGGATTTTACTGTCAACGACTTTGACTGGGATTCAAATGCTTTAACAGCAGGGTTATTTCATTCACGGAAGATCCAGCTGGTGTAGCAGTTTGGGATGTACACTAAAAGATGCTTGGAAATACCTGCTGGTCTTTCAGCTATTGTGCTATAAAACCAGGTGGGGGGATTCTTTTATCATTTCCAGAGCTGAATTTGCTTTAAACCCCCTAACGGAGCCAAAATTGTCAGACCCAATTCCACGTGTGATGAAATCCAACCAGGTTAACATGCTCTTTCCTTGTTAACCACCCAGGCTTTTCTGGATGAAATCCCACAGCCCTAACACAGGCAAAACTTGACTTAACTTCAAGGAAAGTTTGGGATTTCAATGAGCCTTTGAAGCCCTTTCAAAAGAGATAAGGACTTCAATGAGAGGTTTGTCTATACACAGAGGACAACAGAGGTAGGCCATTTGTAGAAATTCAGTTCATCTAGGAGCAGAAGTTGTCTGATGAAAATTGGTTCAGTAAGGAGGGGCTAAGTGAGGCATGTAAGTTCAAACTCACTACAATGAAAATGACTCTGTGTTAGATGATCAGACTTCATTTTTTTAGTGAGTTTTTAAAAGCAAGTGTTTATTTTTACTGCCATATAAATAATTTAATAACTGTGGTTAAATTAGAGCCTCCATATAGCCTACAAAATTTAGAAATGCTTAGCACATGGATATATTATTATTATTATTATTATTATTATTATTATTATTATTTAACAAACAAGTATTTTAAACTAAAGATTTCCACAAAGGCTATGAATTCAGACTTTGACTCATGAATAAAGACTGTCAATTTATATTAAATGCATTCTTTGATACCAAATAGGTTTTAAAGTGGTGTCAAAACTATTCTTCAAATAGTTTTTACCACACAGTATTTTCTAAATCAAGCTAATAATAATTGCATATTGGATAGCTTTATCTCAAAACATTTCTATCAGGGCACATTATGCTGTAACTAAATCATTTTTACTGTGAAAGTTATTGTTTTCTAAGCTGCAAGAAGTGTCACATTGTGCCACGGGAACTTAATTATAGCAAATGTACTTAACCAGAGCTCCCTGCAGAAGAGATTCCTTCAAATAGCTGCAATACGTTTATGTATATGTAGTCGACATTCCATAAGAAGACTCTGGAAATGTGGTTGCTGAATATGTAGTGAAATTCCTGTAGACTCCAGTAACTCTATCAGGTATGAACCAAAGGATGTTCTCTCTAGCTACAAAAAATGTTATTATACTAACCCATATGTGCTAGAAATTTTTAGAATGTTTTTCGGCTAAAAGTTGTATTAAGATGTAGCAATGGTCACAACAGGAATTCTAAAACACAGTACTTTTTTCCATAAGAAAAAAAACAACACTTATATTCTATGCTAATTTCTAACACTTCTTGGAACCTAAGAATTTTATTTAGTCCACAGATTAAGATCTTAGAGTAAATATAATAAAAATATTTTAAAGGTTATGTATCAACAAGGTGTCAGTGTGCATAAGGATGAAGTATTCTAGTCATAATTAAATTTCAAATCTAATTATAATTTGAGGCGTCCTTTTAATTACATTGCCATATTTTCTTTTCCTAGGAAGATGAGTGGTATAGCATCTTTTATCTGCAATTTTCATTTAATTAAAAATGTAAATAAATCAAACCTTTACTTTGCACATAAAAAGAGGATTTATAAAGTTGGATTTTATCTACTTAATCCTATTTACTTTGAGCTGTAAATATCCATACAATGTATGAATATATAGGAGTAAAGGTCTAAATTTTCCTAAATATTATAAAGCAGAAAATAAGAAGTGTTGCCTATAATTATCTTTCTTGGCAGTAAAAAAATCTTCCCTCACTTTTTGGCAAATACCTATTAATTCTTCAAAGCCAAGTTCAAATGTCACCTCTTCTGTGTGAAGCTTTCCCTAATTCCCAAAGCCAAATTCAAGAGTAGGCAACTTCCATAGTGACTTAAATCCATAAAGAGTACTGACACATCCCTGGGATTTTAGTAAATTCTAGAGAAGAGTCTTTACCGAAGTTCCCTCAGAAAGAGAACTGCATGTAGTTAAAACAAATAAACAAACAAACACACACGTGAGCCACTTGTGGGAGGAGATAAACTGTGCTCCTTCCCAAACCAGTATATATGAGTATCAGGGAGCACTAAATTATCTCCTAAGGATCCAGCTCCTTGGCAAGGTTTGATTCTCCTCTGTGAAATGTACCAGTTTAAAGCCAAAATGGGATTCTTGGACAATAGGGGACAGGCTGGGGAAAGACTTGAGTGTTTCTCCTCTGCCTATCCCCAGACAATGATAGGTTTCTTCTCTCTTCTCTAAATTAATCTTAAACAGATATTTGCAAACACCCCCGGTCCCATTTTCTTATACTACTACACCATCAGACCACAGAATATAAACTAGGAAAGAAGGAATATGAAGCCAGAAAAGGGTAAATCCCAGTGATAAGATGACAAGATCAATGACAAGGCAAGTAGTATCTATAGCGTAGGAGAAATGTTGGAATGGACATTAAGAAGGAGTGATCAGAGAATAGAAACTTGAATTGAGACTATAGACAGCTTGTATTTATTAGTCATAATGAAGGACTGGCTATGACAAAAGAGCCAATAGCTGAGGTGAAGAAGAGGACAAGGTCATTGAAGCAAAGGAAGCTAAAAGAATCGAGGAAGTAGGGGGACTGTCCTCAAGAATAATGAAAACACTGAGAGTTATGGAGTCATGATAGGTAACATTGGAGTCAGTGAACCAGGCACTCAATGTTTCAGAAATCAGGGACAGTGACAACAGCAAGGAGAAGGTAGGAGGTTGCTTGACGGTTTGATGACTTCAGACTCAACGCTGGAGTTTCTCATCGGCAAGAAGGCCGCTTGGAAGTAGCAATGAGGAGCAAGGAAGGCATCTGACCTCCTCCACACCACACTAAGAGAGAGAAGACAGGTTTCAGCTGAAAGAGGAAGCAGCATCTTTATGGGAGAACCAGGTGTTCATCTAGTGAAATAAACTGATGGGCATTTGGAAATAACGGGAATGTTCACAGAAGAGGGTAAGGATATAAGGGATTTTTGCTGATTGCTGATTATGAGGCCCAGGAGACAGACTGGAGGTATTAGTGGTATTGGAGAGAAATGGGGCATGCGGTGTTGAAAGGAGGTATACAGAGCTATATGTGTGGAGTTGTAGGATTACCTGGCCATGTTCAGCTTCTTGGGATACTGAAATAAATAGGGTTAAAGGATAAAATGGCTCTAGCCAGTTTGTCTCAGTGGATAGAGCATCGGCCTATGGACTAAAGAGACCTGGGCAAGGGTACATGCCTAGGATGTGGCTTAATCTCCAGTAGGAGTGTGCAGGAGGCAGCCAATCAATGATTCCTTCTTGTCATTGATGTTTCTATCTCTCCCTTCCTCTCTGAAAATAATAAAAATATATATTTTTTAAAAGATAAAATGAGATTAGTCCTGATAATTTCAAGACTAATGGTGGTAATTAGGCTTTGAGTGTAGTGTAGGAAGAGGGGACCTGGGTCAGCCAGGCTCTGTAAAGTCCTAGGGCCCTTGCTTTATTCCTGCCAGCATGGCGACCATGACAGGGTCTCTCCATAGCACCAGGACCTCCGCAGCACCCTCTCTTAACAACTGGAGCACTCAGGGCAGGGATTTTACACTGTGTTTCTGGGGCTTTTAAGTCCTATTGCACTATTCCCTTTTCTTCCTTTAAAAAAAATGGAAATCCATTGAATAATTTGAGGATAAGAATAGTAAAATTCAAGTTGTTTTTTTAGGAAAATCCACTAGTTTTCAGCAGTTGGTCTCATAGGGCCAATAAAAATTGAAAACCTTAATTTTGTTAGTGAAAGTGGGGACAAAGAGAAAAAAAAAGAGCTACAGATTACAAAAAAAGACTCTACAGTTATATATGGGAAAATAGAGAAGAATCTAGAATAAATACTAGGTTTGAGGTTTGAGACTGAGTTGACAGTGGCTCCATCAATTAGGACAGAAAATAAAGGAGAAAAAGGTTGGTAGAAGTAGAATAAGACTTTAACTCAAAACATAATGAGTTTGAGGTCTCTAAGAAACATTTAGGTATAGATACCTAAAAGGATTTGTTTATAAGAATAATGATGTTTCTATGTATACTGTGAGCAAGGTTACTGCCCTTTGTTCCAGTCTATATTTTAAAGGATTTTTGCATAACAAACAACCTCCGAAGATAGAGTATCTCCCTCCAGAGCAAAGGGGAGGCATGTTTACTGCTTATTATAAAAGATTCAAGTTCCCTAAATTCAATATTCCTCTCATGTAATATAACCCACTAAGTGTGCAGGTGTTATGTAGCCCTTTTTGCATCATCCTGTGGGAATTGGGGTTCAGGGAATCAGTGCAAAGAATGCAGACACTCTGGCTTCTGCTATTGCTATAATAAACCATCCATTGTCTCTTATCAGGGGTTCTCATGCCTTCTGATAGCACCAATGCAACTACAGAAGGTTAATATGTTTACTTGCAAGTATAGAAACATCTTAAACTCTTAATAGTTCTTGACATTTATCTGTAAGATAGTGCAACATTTTAATTAACATAAAGCATCTTATATTTTTAAATTTCAGACCTCAACTTATTAAATTCTTAACAATTAACTGACAGTTTCTAATATTTTTCAGACTCTTAGCAGGATTGATGCGTTAATTCTGACAGTTAAGGATATGATTGTCAGCATTTTGTGGAAGAAAAAGTCAAGATGCCATTCATTCATGGTTGTTTTAGTGTTATAATTATTTGGCATCTAAATTATTTGGCACCTTATTTTGTGTATGGGCTTAGTAAAATATGAAGTGAATCTAATTGACTAAAATCTGATAAAAATATTTAACTAAAGTTAAGAATTCCAGGATCCATTGTAAAATGAATTGATGGCATAACAGAAATCTAATAGGAGTAAATAGCAAGAAGATTCTCATAAATGGTGCCACCCAAATACGTCCCAATCCTAGTCCCAAAAACTTGTGGATATGTTTGTTACTCTACATGGCAAAAGTGATTTTGCAGATGCGATGAAGTTAAAGATCTTTATATGAGGCAAGATCTTGAATCATCTGGGTGTGCTCATTGTAATCTCAAGGGTCTTTATAAGGAAAAGAGGGAGGAGGAAGTCAGGTGAGATGTGATGACGGAAGCAGAAGAAAGGAAGAAGAGAGAGAGAGAGAGAGAGAGAGAGAGAGAGAGAGAGAGAGAGAGAGAGAGATGCTATATGGCTGGCTTTCAGGAGAGAGGAAGGGGCCATAACCCAAGAAATGCAGGCAGCCTCTAGAAGCTAGAAAATTCAGGAAACTGTGTTTTCCCCTACAGCCTCCTTCTAGGAGAAATGCAGCCCTAGTGACACCTTGATTTTGAGGCTTCTGAACTCCATAAATGTAAGAAAATAAGTGTGTATTGTTTTAACCTACCACATTCCTAATGATTTAACACAGCATTAAGAGAAAACATCTTTGGTTAATTTTAGCTTAGATTGCTTGCTGTTTCTAATGTGTATTCTTCAGCAACACTAGACTGAAAGAAATTCCTCTTGTTATACTTGCTCTTTCTCAGTAAAAGGCAGAATTGCTTTCAGAAAGTAGAAGAGGAGGGAGCTAAAGGGGAAAGAGAGGGAGTTGCCCTAAGTAGTAAAAAAAGAAAAAATCACCTCTGAAGCTTTTACAATTAAACAAATATTTAGCAATGCTGATGTCTAGGAATCAAGACAATATAGTAGACAAATTTTAACTCAAAGTTAGAAAAAATATGACTCTGTGCCTCCTCGTGGCCCCTACTGGGGATCAAGTCCGGAAAACAAAACCACTTGTCAAGAATCACGATGGGCTATAAGAAGCAAATGTGTGTGTGTGGGGGGGGGGGGGGGGGGGGAGAATGTATCTATATCATGTTAGAAAAAGAGTCAAACTCCTTAATTGCTCTCCTCCCCCCGTCCCCCAACCTGTCTGCTTTTCTTAGTAACTAGTTTAGGCTGGGAGTCTAACCAAGTATTCTGATCATTTTCTCCCTGCAAATGGAGGTCTTGATATGAGGATAGAAAGAGGTTTAGCCAGGAAGCATATATT
>PVJC01002831.1:30553-75186 GCA_004026665.1 Murina feae
TCTCTCTCTCTCTCTCTCTCTCTCTCTCTCTCTCTCTCTCTCTCCCCCTCCCTCCCTCCCTCCCTTCCCTCTCTCTCTCCCTCCCTCCTTCCCTCCCTCCCTTCCTCTCTCCCTCTCCCTCTCCCTCTCCCTTTCCCTCTCCCTCTCCCTCTCTCTTTCTCTCTCATATGCATGGTTTGCTAAGAGAAGGAGAAAAGAGGAGATTGTGTTGTAGAAAAGGACCAGGTAACTTGAAAAGGAAAAGGAAAGGTAAAAGTTTATGAGTTTATGAACTGGGGTTAAGCACTTTTGGTTACAGGAATGAAGGCCAGAAGCTATGGGAGAGGGACTCTCTGGAACTCGAAGTATATATAAGTCAGACTTCTTCAGCTCCAGGGCACCATCAGGCATGAAAACAATAACTGGGGGACCCTAAGCATGGAACATGGGGAGCTTTCAGAGGCTGCTCCCTGGACATGCATCTTGCTCTACCCAGTGAGAAAGGGACTTCACCAAGTAACTTTGCAGGCAGTGGACACGGGTTGTCACAACAATTGTGCTAACAGTGATAAAAAGAATAGTTACCATTCATTAAGCTCTGTTGTATATTAGGTCTTGGCTAGGTGTCTTATGAATATTATTTCATCGCACCTTCCAAATGAATGTATTGTGAAAGCACAAGGTTAAGTAACTTCCTTAGGCCACACAGCTGGTAGATGTTGGAATGAGAATTTGGTGCAGTTGGTGTGCTTCTAGAACCGATGCAAAAGGAGGATGGGGTGAGAGGGGATTAGACACTCACAGCACTGAAGTTGGCTGGCAGTTGTATGTTGTATGAGAACATGTGGGGCCCCCTTGGGGAAACTCCCAGGAATAAGGAGTGGGTGCTCTGAAGAAAGAGGGAGGACACCCTACTATTATGCAGATGTGTACTCTCCAACATGGCTATCTGGGCACCAGAAAAACCTGGCAAGTGTCGATTCCAGCAGAAGACCTTACCCATAGAACGGGGTCTATTAGGGATTACACTTTCGGAAACCATGTTACGGTTTTAGAAGGTATTTGTAATGGCGAGTTTAATTCGGTTATTTACCAATGTCCCTGAAAGCAAATGTGCAAGTGTAATAATCCCAAGTATACTTGCTGTAAGGAGCGCTGGCAGAAGCAGTTACCCGAGAGAATGTTCAAGCACAGCTGACAGAGGAAAGCAGGGTCCTAACAGTGTCTGAACTCAAGGCAGGATGGTGTCATCAAAAGCTCCTTCCCTGAAAGGGATCTTTTGAACCATAGGAGTAATGACCTCCCAGAGAGATGTGAAGGTTTTGGGGACTTCAATTACTTTGAGGCCTGCAAAGAAAGCTGCCTCTGACATGAGAGTTTTTTCCAACTTCAAGTCCCAACTTCAGGCTCAAGGAGGAAACAAGTAAATTAAACTCTGCCAAGACCGGGGACTGAGCTCCAGTTCCATTCCCCTGGGCCTGCCTGCCTGCCCCGGCTCTTGGCCAGAAATGCCCCAGGCCACTCACTGTGTCACCCACCAGGTCTTGACTCATTCTGCAAGACACACAGTCAAGCACCTCCCTGAGAAAGCCTTTCCCAACACTCTGCTTGGGCCCACTCTCCCCCAACCCATGGATCCCTGGACATCTTACAACCATGGAGCATAGTACTTTGTTCTTAAGTCTATCTTTCCACACTAACAAGAAATTCTTTAAAGGCAGGGACCCTGTATTGTTCACTTCTGGTTCAGTACAGGGAACAACAGAATGGAAGACAATGAAAAGTTAGTGCAAGCTCCAGCGAAGGAAGCGGACTTGTCAGAAATCTTAGTGCCTTTTCTGATTCTCTCTACTTTCCCCTCAGCTAGGTTTGCTCCTCCCTAATGGTAGGGTTTAGAAAAACTGCTAATAACATGTGACAGATGGACATTGTCCTCAGAACATCTTCTGCAAACCCCAGGACTCAAAGGCACCCAATTGACAGTTCCCATGATGGATGAGATTACTCGAAAAGAAGAGACAGGCCAGAACTGGCAATGCTTGGGCTGATGTGGAGAGACCAGGGCAAACAGGAAATTTTGGGATGTCAGAACAGAGATTGTCAAGGTAATCCCCACTCCTAGCCAATATACCGGGAAACAGGCCAGAGCCCAGCTCAGGAAGGACTCAAAATTTGAGATATAGCCCTGACCGGTTTGGCTCAGTGGATGAAGCGTCAGCCTGGGGACTAAAGGGTCCCAGGTTCGATTCCGGTTAAGGGCATTTACCTTGGTTGCAGGCACATCCCCAGTGAGAGGTGTGCAGAAGGCAACCGATCAATGTTTCTCTCTCATCGATGTTTCTAACTCTCTATCCCTCTCCCTTCCTCTCTGGAAAAAAAATCAATAAAACCTTTTTTTTTTTTTAAATTGAGACATAAAGATGAAACTCTCCTAACAATGGCATTTGGAACCACCGTATTGTCACCGCCATCACCAAAAGTTTGGGCTTGCTTTTGACATGCAGACATATGCTTCAAGAAGTCTTTCTTCGCACCTTCTTAAGAACTGGGTAAAGGGAAGATAAGAGGATTGTTTCTGAATACTGGCATCCTTTCATTTTATTCGCTCTGCCTTGTCAGAGTCTCAACCGTGGTAGTAAGAACTGTATCTTCCTAATCATTTCATTTATAGGTCCATCAGAGCATGGACCACTCCTGGGTACCTCCTAGCTTTTAAGACTAGTATTTAATAAAATGTGAATACAATAAAAACAAAGCTAATGTTAATTATATGTAAGATTTTGGGTGTTTAAAAAAAAAAAAGGTATAGGACTTCTTGAGACTTAATTATACCTAAAAAAGATATTGGTGTTGGGTGGCCAGGAGGTGGATGTTAATTTGCTATATTGATTCCTCTGCCACATCCCTTAAGCTATAAATTGTCATTAATTATTCATAGGCCAGAGACGTCCTATATTAGGAGGAAAATTTTCCATTAAGACTTAATGCACCAGCTCAACACTGTAAAAAGTTGATGCTTGGATGATTCAGAGATAAAGATGTACTCTAATCAACACAGTGTAAGGATGAGTCTGACATGTCTGCCACAGAGGTAAGGGAAAATAGAGGGCAATTGATGAGGGAGAGAGAAAGCAAACTAACAAAAATCTCTTTCTCTCGCCTACGTTATTTATAGAGAGAATCATTATCATTATCACCATCCAGATAAAAAGACTCTTGGCTGAGCCCCCAAGATCATCTTCCTCAATAATAAAGGATTTTGTTTCCTCTCCTCAGACATCTTTTGTGCCCACCCTTCTTGTTTTTATTATTTCCTGACTAGTACAAATATGCTCACAAAAATACTCCCCACTCTGGTTCCTCCATAGGGAACTGGCCACAGGTCATGGACCATGGAATGACATACTACATTATCATTCAATCAAACAAAAAAAAATAAACAGGAGGAACGAGCTCTGAGGTCTTGAAAGCACAGACCTCATAGCCAGCTCTGCCTTTGAAGTTCCACTTTTTTATTCAATACCGATGTGGTGTTGTTCTTAGCCTATGACCTGTGTGCCGTCCCCTGCAGATGGTGGAGATCTGAGGACCATTGTCGTGGAGTGTGTTCATTAGATATGAAAAAAGAGACGTGAATGAATGAAACGAAATGTCAACTCCCTTCAGATTCTTTAAGAATAAAAGCAAACAAGCCAGATATTGAATACTGCTGGGTTTTATGTGCATTAGGAAACCAGATTAATATTGTCTATTAAATGTATTCTGTCAAAATAGAAAATAAAAAAATAAAAAACAGGAAGTAATCTCTAAATTAAGTTTTTTATTATGTTTGCCAAATCTAGGTGATATTGTTACATCCTTTAAAAAAAAAACCAAAAAACTCCCATTTGTACCATGTGTAGAATATACCAAAGGCCTCTGTGACTTTGAAAGGGGATGAAATTCCTCAACAGATGGAGGAAGAATAGATGCCATAGACAGAGATAATCCATATGCTAGCGAATTGCTAAATAGCTCACTTCATGGAATGGAAAGGTCAGTTGTTAGAATGAAAATTCAAATTCAGCAGGCCCGTCTCTGAGTTTCTATCTTTCTTCACTTATTCTTTCAAATGCTATCTGCCAACACTGTACTTGGCCTTATAGATACAGAAATGAGGAGGAACGGATCCTACCCTCAAGAAGATGACAATCCAGTCGGGTATCACTGCCGACCACATCCTCGTCACTTTAATGGCACAGTGTGTCACAGAGCAAAGAAGAAATCATGCTTATCAAAGACACATAATAAATCCTGAGCCTTACTTTTAATACGTACTGTTATTTCTTCATCGGCCACTTTCTTAATCCTCCATGGGCCCAGGAGGGAAAGGCAGCCCTCCAATCAATGTCCTCTGCCCACCGCCCACCCCCACATGCTCAGGAGGCTTTCACTGTGCACGTAGCTTCTCCCTCTCTCCCACGTAAAAGTAGAGGTCTAGTTTCTTGTTCACATATTCTTTTTGTTTGCTTATTAATACTCACCCAAGGATATTATTTCCATTGATATTTAGAGAGAATGGAAGGAAAGAAGGGAGGGAGAGAGGGAGGGAGAGGGGGAAAGGAGAGAATGAGAGAGCTGTGAGAGTGACACATCTACTTGCTGCCTCCCACATACACCCCAACTGGAGCCCAGGATTGAGCCTGCAACCTAGGTACATGCCCTTGACCAGGAATGGAACCCGTGACCCTTCAATGTGTGGGCCAACACTCTAACCACTGAGTTACACTGGCCAGGGCTTGTTCAGGTACTTTTGTGAAAAAGAACTATGAGGATGTATGGAAAGTGATTGGGGCAAAGGTTAGTCAAGGAAAGAGTGATGGGAAGAGGAACAAAGATAGTGCCCTCCCTCTCCCCGCAAGTTAAAGGATGAGTTGGGGGCAGCCTCCAGAGCCACGTTACAAGCTTTTCTTTCACCATGGCAGCCACAGCCACGAGTGTGCTCAGGCTTCACAAGAGGCTGGCCTTCAGTGCCCTTCACTGTGGCAAAAAGAAGGTCTGGCTGGACCTCAATGTGACCAATGAAATAGGCAATGCCAACTCCTGTTAGCAGCTCCCGAAACTGATCAGAACAGGCTGATCATCCAGAAGCCTGTGACTGTCCAGGCTGGATGCTGGCACAACACCTGGGCCTGCCAAAGGGCAGGCACATTGGCATGTGTAAGTGCTGTCAGTGCCCACATGCCTGACGAGGCAGCCTGGATGGGGAGGATGAGAATTCTGTGCCGGCTTCGCAGGACACACTGTGGATCACAGCCTGTACATGAAAATGAAGGAGAATGTTTTCAAAAACAAGCGGGTTCTCATGGAACACATCCACAAGCTGAAGGCAGACAAGGCTCGCAAAAAGCTCCTCAATGACCAGCTGAGGCCCACACTTCTAACATCAAGGAAGCACACAGGTGCTATGAAGACCCCTCCCAGCCTTGGAAATTTCCAGTCTTGGAAATCATCAAGCCTCTGTCCAAGAAGGAAGAGACTGAGAATCAAAGTTCTTCCTTTCCTGTCTTTACATAAAGGCCTTGGCAATGACATAGATTAGTCCTTCCATGAAACAAAACTTTGTCTTTAAAACAAAATGAGTGAAGAGATGAGATAGCCATGCTCTGGGACACAGCCGGGACAAGAAAGGTGTAGATGAGAAAATGAAGCTGTGATTTAAAAATACTAGCCTGGTTATGGCTTGGATTCTCCTTAGCATGATTCAAGAGATGGAAGAAACAAGTGGAGTCTAATTCTACTTGTATCTTCACTGTGACATGAGAGAACCAAAGCTTTTCAAGTTAGTAGTTCTTATTCTCAGTTTCCAACTGAAATCACGGAGGCACTAAGAAATGAAAGAATTTGTAGGGCTATCCATCTACTTAAGCAAAGGTTTCCATTTGAAACCTGGATCTCCAAACTCAAGACCTTGGACCCTTTTTCACTAAGAGCACAGACTCTGGAGTCAAACCGCTTACGTTCAAGTCACAGCCCTGCTACTTACAAAACATGCCTCAGTTTCCCTAATGATTCCTATGTCAGAGGGTGGATGTGAGGATAAATAGGTTAATATATGAGACAATTTTACAACAGTCGTAGTAAGTACTCAATAAATATAGGTAGCATCAGCAGCAGTACTCGTAGCAATAATAATAATAGTAATAGTAGAAGTGGTGGTAGTAGTAACATTAGTAGAAATCATTTTGCCCCAAGCCTTGTATTTTTCTGGAAAATAAAGTTTACAAACTTGATTATGTCTCCTTCTACATGGGAACAGTATATACTTAAGCTTATTAGAGATACATTATAATGTTTAATAACAGTTCATTTCCCTTCTAAAATTAAAGGTACAGGTAAGCTCTTTAGCCATTACATCAGAATACAGTCTCAAGTAAACAAAGAAAAGAGTCTTCTAAAATTTCTATTGTACCCCAGCCAGTATGGCTCAGAGGTTGAACATCAGACCATGAACCAGGAGGTCACAGTTCGATTCCCCATCAAGACACATGCCCAGGTTGCGGGCTCGATCCCCAGTGTGGGGTGTGTAGGAGGCAGCAATTAATGTTTCTCTCTCATCAGTGTTTTTATCTCTCTATCCCTCTCCCTTCCTCTCTCTAAAAAATCAATTAAGACATATTTTTTTAAATTCTATGTTAAAAGGGGCTTGAGGGGCTTCAGGGCTTGGTTATATGAAAAATAACTTCCCATCCTGCTTTCCTGGATGAGATGATATTCCTAATTCTTGATCTTGACACACATGGAAAGTAATACAATTTATACTAATTTTTCCCTTAAAGAGAGAGAGAGAATTTGGTCCCCTTGTTGGACACCAAGCCTATAGCTAAGGAAAGGCTCACACTGGGTCAGACTCCCACAACAGTAAATAACAGGAAGAGGAAGCTGTTACTCATCCACCCCTTCCATTTGTGTCCTGCAGCTTAAAAAGGTTTAAACAATCTCCTTCTTGCCACAGCTGCCATTTCACAGGCCTTCTGGGAGGGGGGCTCAGCCACTACTCTGTGCCAGCCAGTTTCATACATGCTTCCTCTTTTTTTATATATTTTTATTGATTTCAGAGAGGAAAAGAGAGGGAGAGAGATAGAGACATTAATGATGAGAATCATCGATCAGCTGCCTCCTGCAGGACCCACACTGGGGATCAAGCCTCCAACCCAGGTATGTGCCCTGATAGGGAATTGAACCATGACCTCCTGGTTCATAGGGTCAACGCTCAACTACTGAGCCACGCTGCCTGGGCCATGCTAACTCTTCATCCTCACAACTGTGGGACATAGGCATTGCTTATCCCTACTATAAAGTTGAGGAAATTGGGTCTGAGAAAGGCTTTAGTGCCTTTCCCAAGGTCAAAAGCCATAACTGGATTCATCTAAAGCAGGAATGGGGAACCTTTTTTCTGCCAAAGGCCATTTGGATATTTATACCATCACTCATGAGCCATACAAAAGTATCAACTTAAAAACTAGCCTGCCATATTTAGTCAAACATTTAATTAACTCACCTCTAATGCCTTGGCAGGGCCAGACCAAATGATGACAAGGGCACCCTGAACATTCCTCACCCCTGGTAAAGTTACAAAGCTCAGAAGTCCTGGCGTTCAAACCCTGACTCTCCATTCAGGCTTCTTGGCACCATCTCAAAGTTATCAGGGCTGGAAGCATAAGACAAGGATGGACTTCTACAAAAGTACAGATACCGCCAGCTTTTACACCCTGATCATCAAGCTACCCCAGCGTGCTGATTTCCTTGCTAACCTTCCGTAAGTTGATTTTCATTGTCAACTTTAGGCCTAAAATACCCCTCCGAGGTTAACAACCTTTTCCTGCATCCAACCTATTCTTTACAGCTCTTGCAAGTTATTTGATGAACTAATTTGAGTTTTACACCCTCCTCACTCTCCCATCTGGGTAGCATATGTTCATCTGGCTACTGAACATTTATTGAGCAATACCATGTGAAAATATCTTTGCTAGGTATCCAAGGTGTAGAGGGAAAATGGATAAAGCAAGGTCCCTGTCCTAGGGGCACTTATAATCTGCTAAGAAAATAAAGAGGAACAGAAGTGATCACTGCAGAAAGTCCAGCGCTGAGTTCCTCAGGAGCAGGACAAATATAAAGGGTAAAACACGCCCAGAAAATCCACTGAATGTGTGCAAGGCACATGGCTGCGGGAGCTGTACTCTTTCCAGAGATAGAGCTTTTCCAGGGGGGGGGATGGAAATAAAAAAAGGGCTTGATATTGATCTAGCAACACTGCCATCCAGGAACAGCAGGTTGTTTTGTTCCAAAAATCTATAATGCAATCAATTCCTGATTAAGAATTGTTTATTATTCTTTACAGAGATGATTTCGCGTTTCTGCATCCATACGGCCGACTAATTTCCACTTATTCAATTTTAAAAGGCAATGTCAACTATAGATGTCAAAAGAACAAAGAACACACAGAGATTACGCCGAGGCGGTGTTTGAAAGGGTGTTATGCTCTTTGGATATGAAAAGCATATCGCTTCAGTGTCTAAGTCTCATCTTGCTTTTTTTAACCTGCCACACTTGAGAAAGTCTACAGAAATGTGAATCTAATTCCGTGATCGTGAAGTAGTGTGGTGTTTTAGGGAGCTTGTTTGTTTTTGTTTTTGTTTTAGACTAGTTAGGGGAAATTGATGAAGGACATTAGATACAAGGATGTATGTGTAATCATTGATTTATGGATTTCCTCCTCCACCTGCTAATTCATTCTTGCTGGTAGTCAGTGTTCTCTGGGTCTTAACTTTTTTTCTGATCCCAATTATTCAATGTAAACAAATGAAGAGCAAGTATGGGTATTCAGCTTGACTCATTGGAACAGGAGATAGGAAACATTAGTATCGATGTATTCCAGGACTTGCAAGCAAAGCACAACTAAATTTAGCAGCCAGTGATATTGATTTGATTAAAACTGGTTTAGGACTTGTAAATGTCACTGGAACTTAGCAAAATGAATATTATTAAATCCTTCTGGTGATGGGGAAAACTAACAAAGGGATTTGCAGTGGTTTCTGTAATTAATTGCTCTGTCATGATTTATATTAACTTACAGCACAACTCCATTAGCTCAGACCTGTCATCTCTGCTCAAGGAACCACCGAGTAATCACTAGCACATTAAAGAATAAATTAGTTTTTGGCTTGGAGCCTAGTTGTGGAATGTTTCATTTGTGTCTGCTGCAGACATATGTACCTAATAAAGTTGGGATGAATGAGTTAAGGTACATATATATCAATGTCAGCGGGTTATATTTTAGAGACAATATGCTCAGCATTGTTCATTAGGGCTAATGAATCATGGTCCTTCTGCCGCATCACCTTGTGTTGAGCAAATGCCTTCAGGTAAAAGGAGATGCGAGATTGCTTGAGGATAGGTGCATCTCCAGAGAGTTCACCCTCTCAGCAGTCTGTGGCCTGTGGTTGTAATAATAGCTTCATGTGGTTTTTGTTAACACTTCATTACCCTAAAGTTGGATAAATTATCCTCCTGCTTCTGCCCTACGTGCAAACACGGAGCCAAAGCCTTAGCTACTACTACTTACCATAGATTATGGGGATTTGTAAGGGTCTATCAAATCATCTTTGACTTTGATAGTTGGACGACGCCTTAAGCAGTGCTTGATAGAGGGCTGTTTTACATTTCAAAAGGAGCTCCGATTGCCTTGCGGGTGTGTAAGCTCAAACTTGAGCTACTTCCTTTTCATTTCAGACCCAGGAAGGCTAAATTGGCACTGGGCTGGCCAGGATGATAACTGACACGGAAGATAGTACCTGTGAGGCAGAGTCCTGTTGGAGGCTGCACCCAGGAAAGCGTGTGGCCCCAAGAGTTCACCAAAATCTGCAAGGCTCCAAGGGCAAAGTCATTTCAGCTCAGAATCTCTGGGCACTACCCAGACGTTCATAATTTGTCCTGGATCATTTCTGCAATTTGAATCATCAGATGTCAGTGACTCCTTCACAGATGCTCTGCCTGCAGTGCGAAGAGCTTGCCTCACAGGGGCTTCTCCTGCCTGGCTGAATAGAGTGACAAATGTCCAAAATGCAAGAAGACTGCAGCCTCAGCCAGCTGGAAAATGCATACATTATTGAGGATAAAATATGAAGAGTGTGAGTCAAATTATGAAATATGGGGAAGCTTATTTTTGCTCTTATAATGTGCTAAGTGATTAGATTTCCTATTTGCAATGAGTGGTGCTGATGGCTTTGCATTTAACTGGAGGAAAACCTGGAAACATTCTTCCCCACCCCCCCCAAAAAATTATATTTGTGTCCTGCATATTTTTATACCCTTTACTCTACTGTAAGTAACTAACAAAGTATTTTAAAAAGAAACATTTTCTCCTGAAATAAAACAAATGTTAAAAAAAAAAAAAAACAGTGGTGGCAGGAGAAGGGCAGTAAAGATAAGACATTAAGAGAGGGAAGGGGTGATGACTGGGAGAATGGTAGTGTAAGTCATGGCTCAAGGAGGATACACAAGTTTTTTTATAAAATAGGAATTATTTCCAAATATTGGTTTCAGTTCACTGATAAATGAAGAAAACATTCTGAAGCTGCCCTTTTGGTAAAGTTTTCCACTTATTAGTGCAATATCCTTACTAAAATCATTTCTTGTGTGCAGATAGCTTTTTAAAAATGCCTGGAAACGCTTCTCAGCCAAGTAGTCTCATGTTTATTTTTATTTATAAAATAAAATTACGATAATTTACCTTTGATCCTAACATATCAGTAATTAGGCACAAAAATTATGTCCCAAGCTAGGCTTTCATAATAATAACAGCCAGCATTTAACATTTCATCTGTATTGAGTCGAACATATCATCAAAGTAAGAATAAAGTGAAAACATGGGAGCAAAGAAGGAAAAAGGTCAGGCCAATGGATTCCTTTGGCTGATTTTTTTTATGAAATTGCTCGCTTATTTTCAGGTCTCTCTCCTTTTCAGTTGCTCTTAGAGACAAACCAGTGTGTTCACAGAGCATTCACAGGCTCGTGTGCGGACGGAATTAAGAGGCACTACATGTAACACAAAGAGAATCCTCTCCTTAGGCAGGCTCTGTGATTCCTGCCCTTTTGCTTATGCTTCCCCAAAGGATCCGGAAATATTAAATACGGGTTCTAAATCTATTAGGACAATAGATTCCCTATGGGCCAAAGAGAAGCACATGCAGATCAAACACCCACATTTCCTCATCTTTCCTTGATGGCAACACCGAAGCAGCTACATTACCCAAACAGTGGCAAAAACTAGGGGTGATTTGGAGAGCACTGGCAATCTCCTCTTTCATATTCTTCTGTTTCAGTCAACTAACTCATCACCTAGATAGAGAAATTAAATATCATTTTTTTCGTGTTTCTCACATCCGTTGGCCGGTTTTTGTGTAGCTTGATGACTTCAAACAAATTATCTAGCTCCCGGCCTTTTTTGTCCCTCCACTGTGAGCTGTGGCAGAAGTTTCACATGCCGGGTTCAGCCCCAAGTCCCTCAGTAAAGCAAATGTTTCATTTTCAGCAGAGCCCACATATTCCATTCAGACTCATTTCTTTCACTGCTAGATGTGAAGAGCAGCTGTGTCTCCCGAGTAGCTAAAGGAGATCCTATGTACAAAGTTAACAAAACACAGCCTGGACAATGGGTTTGATCTCTACAGCAGGGGAGCCGTACTTTTCACATTCAGCTCTTTCTAGCTCCAACAAATTACAGCTCCCTGAAAAGGTCTGGTGACCCTTTTTAAGTGTGTTTGCTGAACAAGCTCAGAGGTGATCATGTTGCCCAACACTATGGGTCAGGATAGACCATCCACGGCATCCAGGCTCCCGCAGTTGGTGGCATTTAGGGGATCCATTAACTCTGCACAAACTGTTTATATTCAACCACTTTTGACGGATGGACAGAATTATTTACCCCTCTATCGTGGGGCTGGAGGCTGACGCTGATATGTGAGTACTTTCTCCCTTCCCCTGACAAGATACTCTTTTACCTCCATAAAATGGTGTTCTTTAAATTTTTGTCCTTCATTTATTTGTTCATTTATTAATTATCATCCCAGTACATGCTTGGGACAATGTTCTCCAACAAGTGTGGGCAGCCAATTTAAATTTTTCAAACACTGCCACCACTGTTTTTTGCCTATCTATAATGCATTATAATATAGTGAACCCAATTTAATAAAATATATATCATAAAGGAGAGCTGCCACTGTAATTTCAGGTTCATAGGCAATTTTATGACTGGTAAAATTGAACTTTCAGAAGCATTACTGGGAAGAAAGTTTAAGGAGCTACTAAGTGAGGGGTAATTTCTTGGACTCAAATTTTACTTATATTAATCCCAAGTCCTAGTAACTCTCTTTACAGAAAGTAGGAGCAACAACACTACTGTTATCATATAATACAAGAGCTGTGGAAAACGGTATAGTAATGTACCTTAATAATTCATGCCTCCTTTATTACAATTTTTGTATCATTCTCTCCCACACTGATTCTGAGCATGGCTATGTGACTTACTTGGTCAATGGAACTTTGGCCAATGACTTAACAAGGACTTGAAAAGTGCTTGTGCTTCAGGCCTTACTTATTCTCTTGGAATGCAACTGCCATGTAAAAAAATCTGAATTAGTCTCCTAAAGACACATGGGTTAGCCATCAGGCAGCAACAATTGCTTGGCATGGGAGTGATGACATCTTGGACCTTCCAAACCTAGTTGAGCTACCAGATGATTGCAGTCACATGAGTGACCCCGGCAAGAGTTACAGAAAAACTACTCAGCTGAATTCAGACAAAGTTATTGATCCATAAATTTGTGAGCACGTAAAATGGTCTTTGTTTAAGCTACTTCATTTTGGTGTAGGTTGTAAAGTAGGAAGAGAATTGATATGGCACCAAACTGTCACAGCCACCATTTCTTCTCTCTCTCTTTTTTTTAAAGGAGATAAAAGATCTCTCTGCTTTATTTTTTTATATGTTTTTGTTAATTTCAGAGAGGAAGGAGGAGGAATAGAAAGATAGAAACATCAATGATGAGAGATTGATCGGCTGCCTCATGCATGCTCCTACTGAGGATCGAGCCCACAACCCAACCATGTGCCCTGACTGAGGATCAAACCATGACCTCCTGGTTTATGCATCAATGGTCAACCACTGAGCAACACCAGCCGGGTCATTTCTTCTCTTAAGGTTTGATTATATCTTTGCTCATATTTCTAATCCTGCCTGTTTCTTCAGCTTCCCAGACTATTCTATTCATCCTGCATTGTATCTTTCTTTCTGAGATGCTATCAATTCAATTCAACTCAATTCACCAAATATTTATTGAATATTTATTCTTTGTCCAGCCTTCTATTAAATTTTTAAAAAGATGTTATCAGTTACCTGTTCACTAAATGGACTTCTATTCTAGTCTATTTGTGTGAATATATTTGTCGGACAACACAAGTATTACAGAGTTAATTTATATGAAAAACACAGTTGATTTTTAAAAGGTAGTTACAGCTTATAAAGGGAGCTTAATAGACCCATGTGAAAGTAAGTGTTGAGAATAGGAAATGTACTGAGCCCATTAATATATAACTACAGGTACTGGGACTGAGGAAAAGATGGTTAAAAGGGAAAAAAAAACCTGCCAAAGAGCCATGAGAATCAATATCAACAAATTTCATGCCTTTACTTTATATCTCCCATCCTTCTCCTTCCTGGTGTCTTTTCTTCTAATTCCTTATGTTATTATTCACTTAATAGTTTATGTTAATGTTTATTATTTTCTTATACTTCCTCTTAGGTGTTTTCTAAATATCATGAAGCTTCAGGATAGATAGAAAACTATGTAAAACACACTGACTTTTTTTTATTCCAACTGGGAAAAGCACAGTAGTCCACTGGCATCGCCCCTGCCATAGTGTTTATATCATCATTAGCCACAAAAATCTGGTTGAAAGTGCAACAAAAATAAAGTGGTGGGTGAGGATGAGCCACATGGCTGGACATGCTTCAACAGCAGGCGTCTGGCCAGCCATGTCAACAAATGTGGTCCACATGGCACAGCGTTGTATAGCAGAAACGGGCCGTGCAGTACAGAGAGGAGACATAGTCGGTCCTCCCAAAGTAGATGCTACTCTCAACACACTATTTCACCAGCAACATCACATTATACAACTTTAGACAGGGTAGCAGCTCCATTCTGTCATCCGAATGAAAATGTTAACCTCTTTTTTACATTATGCCTTCTTCTTTGCTTAATTGGCCATGTCTACCTAACAATCATGGAGAAAAATGAAATAAAACTTCTGGGTAGAACAGAACCTACATTGTGTCCTGAACCACAGCACAAGAGCAAAATGAAGTGAGGCATTGTCATTTTGAAGATGGAACAACTAAATCATTTCACGCCACCAAATTTTCTTGGACTTCTTTATGTCCAAGCAAGCTGGTCACAATAGCCAAAAACCAGTTAAAGGGCATGGTTAGATTGTCTCAGCACAGCAAATGAGTGACATTTAGTTTAGAAAGTCTCAAGTGAAATTGAAAAACAACAAAAAAAAGTTACTATTCAAAACACAGTATCTTGGTAATCACATCTCTATTACTGTGTTTATCTAACTCTGTGATTTTTCAACCTCACGGCACACAAACTAATTACTAAAATTCTGCAGCACACCAAAAAATCGTCTATATTTTTTGCCCATCTGACAAAAAAGCATAGGTATAATTTTGATTCATTCACACCAGATGGCTATTATTGTATTGGCTATTTTTATTTGCAATCTAAGGGAAAAGAGGTCAGTGCCCCTGACTAAATAGTCAGGTATTGTATGTTTTAAAAATTCTTACAGCACACCAGTTGAAAACACTGGTCTAACTCTTTAATCCTTTACAAAAAAGTGGCAAAATATTTTCAGAAAGTTCCTTTTATATGCAAAAAAAATATTTTAATGACTTTACTCAAGCCAATTTATTAAGTCAAACTATGAATCAAAATCCATAATAAACTGCACTGCTATACTGATTCCAAAACAGCAAAACTAAATCCACACATATTTTTATCTACAGACCAAAATTACTTTTAAAATTACTTTAATGTTAAAAGATTTCACCTTCTTTAATTTCCTTTTTTAAAAAATATTTTTATTGATTTCAGAGAGGAAGGAAGAGGGAAGAGAGATAGAAACATCAATAATGAGAGAGCATCATTGATTGGTGCCTCCTGCATACCCTCTGCTGGGGATTGAGCCCATAACTCCAGCATGTATCCTGGCTGGGAATCGAACCATGACCTACTGGTTCATAGGTCAATGCTCAGCCACTGAGCCACACCACCCTGACTCTGATTTCATTTTTTAATTACAATTTTTATTTACCTTTGTCTCTAACTCCATTATTATAATTAAGCATATGTTTTTCTAATAATACTTTCTGCATATTTTGTCCTTTATAGTTATCCAATCAATTTTGGAATACACACAGAACTGTAAGATAGGTCATTTACCAAACAGGTTTTAGTGATTTTGCCATACCTATAGGAAGAACAGTGATCACCTGCCCACATTCAGGCTAGATCTCAGCTTCTTCTCCTACACCAAGCTTCTTCTCTGCTTTCTGGTGTTTTTCCTTTAACATAGCCATAGGACTGCTTCATGTAACAGATCTAGGCAATGTTTGCCCACGGGTGTTGACTATGGAGGATGTTATCATATACGTTGGTTCTGGTTTTGTTTGTTTTTACTATCTATATATATTTATTACAACCTGTTTCTCCACTCTTTCATAAATAAGTTGTATTTGGAATGCTCAGTATACTTTTGTAAGAGAAACACATTTGTGACATGTCAAATTTAAAATGTAAACCATGAGAGAATAATGTATTTTCACTTTAATATTTTATGATTTTTCTGGAACCTGAATATGTCAACAAGTCTGAAAGATAAAATAAATATATGAAAAGAATGTATTCTCTATCTTCATTACTGTAGAAAAGATTTACAAAATGGAAATCTGAAAAAAATACCTAAAAATACATTTGGAAACTACATACTATAATTTATTTAGTGTGTTATTTTTTAAATTAATATGTGAAAAATAAAAAAAAAAATTATAAAATGCCCTTAGCATTTAATTCTAAAAATATTATTCTTTCCATAAAACCAGTGATTTTTATAGGTCATCAAAGTATTAAGCCAAAATGACCAAAGTGTAGTCTAAATTATCAAATAAATTGGATTAAGAGATTAAAACCTTTCCACACTAAAGAAAAAATATATTACTTTTCTTTAAGAACGTTTTTGTTTACCCATGTAGAACTGCTCAATAGTTCTAACACACATAATAACATGGAATTAAAGTATGTAGTAATTCTTGTCTAGCATGTTATTATATATTAGAGGCCCGGTGCACGAAATTCATGCAAGGCACTCAGCCCTGCAGCTGCAGAGGCTTGCTTCAGTCCCCACAGCCACAGCAACTTGCCTCAGCCCTCACAGCCCCAGCTTGGTTTGGAAGGACGTCAGAAGGTCGTTCGGCTGTCCGGTCTAATTAGCATATTATGCTTTTATTATTATAGATGTTAGAACTATTGAGTGTTGTATCTAGCATAACTATTATGTTCCTTGTACTTAGGTTTTTTATCCTTTAGAGATATTTGAAATACATAGTTATATTTAAATCATAAAATCAAACTAAAGATATTAGGGTATGCTTGTTAATTTTTTTTTTAGTAAACTAGTTAAAAGCTACATAATTTTCAAGACTCTCAGGCTAAACATAAAAATATTTTCTGATACCAACTTGAATGGACTATATTGTTTAAGCCTTAACACAAATATATGAAATTCTCATGCTACTTTATCACTTATGAAGAACCAGTCTTGAGGAAGCTGTTGTATGTTTTTCTTAATTGAAAATAAAAGCAAAAATTTAACCCCGAAATTTTTATTTTTTATTTTTTTGCCTTTCTTACTGAAAAAACTTACACAGAAAGATTTAAACTGTCTCCAACACAGGTGGCAGCTAAAGGAAGATAGGAGACACAGAGAAATGAAAACAGAAACAGAGATCATAAAAGAGAGGAAGAAAAAGTACTTTTAAAGATAAGGAAATAAGAAAAGAAGTTAAATGTAAATGTGATATAATCACGATGATTTAACTCGCACATAAGTACACAGGGCAAAAAAAAAAATGGCCACATAAATGCAGTGGGTAAACATTAAGGATACAGAAAGGAGCCATTTATTGCTCTGTAACCTCAGCGGCAAACAAAAAATTATTTCCTAAATAACAGATTTCCAGGCTTGCTGAATTATTGTGTAACAGAGGGGTAATAACTTCTGCTGAATTTCTCCCTTGGCTATCCGTAAAATGAGAATGAGATCCAGGTAATGTTCGGTGCCGTTTTCAGAAAACTCAACCCACGGAAACTTTCTGTGGAAAACAGAGTCACCTATAGTTCAGGTTTGGAGAGTTTAATTAATTGCCTACATGATTAAAATCTAAAGAATGAGAAAAAATAGCATATGCTAATTAAAAAATTTTTTATAACATTTTTGCCTTTGTCCCTTTTATCTCCTATCATCATGAAGGAGTACATAGTTAAGTCAGATATTTTTCAGAATCTCTATTGTTAACCTCTAAAGTTAATTCAGATATCAGAAAAATTTTATCTCATGAAATACTGAGATTTTCAAAGAATGCTGCTATCTAACACTGTCATAAGTCAATTTTAAAATTTGCTTCTATCAGTAATGGGAACAATAAGTGGGCGATGACAAACATATTGGTTTTTATAGTCTTTCATACATCTGTTTAGTAGGTATTTTTCCTGATTCAGATGTATGGATTTAGTTAATAAAGTCTTTTTTTTTCTCTCAGTATTTATACAGTTTTAAATTCACTATAACCTACCATTATGACTTTACTGGTTGGCGATAATTTTGTCTAACATTACAATTTTTATTTGAGTATTCTTATGAAAATAAACTATTTAGATATAGATTCAGATAAGTGCTCATGTCCTTATTTACACATAATGTTAGAAATGTAATAATTTTTTTCCTTATAAAGAGTTCAACTTGTTTTAAACCTCCATATTGGTATGTTGTGCTTTTTAAATAATATTTCAAAAAGTGAGAGAAAATAAAAAATTAAGCTTAGATCATATGTCTAGTAAACAATATAGCAAAGAAATTAAAGTTGTTTAACCTCGTAAAAAAATTATTTAGGTGACTATTGATCCATCTTTTTAAAAAATCAAATAAGTATTAAAACTTTAAACCCCTATGTCTAGTTCTAGTTCAAGGAGATAAATTGAAGACACTGTAGAAAACCATATTCCCAGAGGAAAAAAATGTTAATATAACACAGAAATAATTTTTTAATGAAATAATAGAGAAAATTACAGTTGAGAATATGCTATCTTCAGAGCTGCAGAGGAAGTGAATGCTGATCTGCCCAGTGGAACACTGACTTCAGGTTCAGAACTGAGATATCCTATGGAGGAAAGCAATTCTAAATATGACTGAAACCAGAAAATTAACTGAAGGTCTCTTTATGCATTAGGTAGCCAGCATTTACCTCCAGGCAAAAAAAAAAAAAAAAGGGTGAGAGGGGGGATGTTTTCTGTAAATAAGTGACAGAAGATGTTGGAAGAAAGCTCAGGATTCAGGTAAGGATAGTGGTGCCACAGAGTATTTGCATTTCTTCTGGATTTGGAAAGCCCTCATCCTACCAATAAAACATTTTACCTACTTATTCTAAAGTGAAGCCTTCTAAAGGATATAGCTCATCCTACTCCATTCCACTCCACATAAGATTGCCAGTTATGGGAGAAACTTCATGAGAAAACTATCTTATATAACTGAAGAGAAAACCTATACTGTTCCATATATTGTGTTTCTTTTTAAAACATGAGAGGGCAAAACAAAGTATATTAAGAGAATCAGTAGCATAAAAGAAAAAGATAAAGATAAACAGAAAACCTCCATAGAAATCATTCAGGAAATAGAGAACATTTATAAAATCTAAAAAATATTCAGAGATTTACACAGATATTATATCTATGAGTCAAAAATGGGTTGCATTGAAAAAGGCTCAATCAAGAACTCTCAAGACCAAGAAAGTGCATTGGAAATTTTAAAACTTCAATAAGGAAACTAAATAAGAAAGTCAAGGAAATATTACAGAATATAGAGCAGAGAAATGAAAGGAAAAGCTAAAGGAGAAAAATAATCTATATATATAAAAGCCTAATATGCAAAGTGTATCCTCAGTTCGATTTCTTGCTATGACGTGCACTGACCACCAGGGGGGTGTGGAATGAAGGAAGACCCCTGCCAGCAGCCAGTAGCCAGGAAAGGGAGGCCCCATCCAGCAGCCAACAACCACTAGGGACCCTACCCATGCACGAATTTCATGCACTGGGCCTCTAGAGAAAAATATAATACACACACACATATACATACATACCAATATAGGTATCTTAGGAAGAATGAAGAAGGTAGAGGGGAAAAAATTATCAAATAAATAATAGAAAAGACTTTTCCAGATTTAAATAATCACAAGTCTGTAGTTTGAACTTGTATACTAAGTGTTCAGAACATAAAATGATAAAAGGCCTATAGCTAAACATGTTATTGAGAAATCTGCACACCCCAATGAAAAAGAAAATGCTAAAAGCTTTCTGAGACAATAATAAGTAACTATAAAAGAAGAAAAATCAGATAAAATTTAGACTTTTTATCCTCAACACTGGAGGCTAAAGGCAATAGAATAATTCCTTTAAAAGTCCAAAGGAAAATTATTTCCAATCTAGAATTCCATGCCCCGCTCAACAATTAATCAAATATGAGGGTGGAAAATTAAGTCTCACATAAATGGAAGAGCTCAGAAAGTATAACTGCCCTAATATTTCTTAGAAAGTTAGCTGAAGATACACTCCAGTAAAATGAGGAAGTAAAGGGAGGTGAGGGCTTGTGCTTGGGGGAGGAGGTGATGGGGGAGTGGTCAATGGGGGGGGGGGAGACTCATAATACTTTAAATAATTTTTACAAAATGTTAAATGAGGAAGTAAACTATAGATCTAGCTGGAAGAGTAGAACAGTCCTGGAAAATGACAATACAGCTGGCCTTAGAGAGGAGCCACTCAGTGTAGGAGAGGGAGGGTGGGCTTCATAATTTGTGAAGAACAGCTCTAGGATAAAAATAATTAACATTATAGATAACCTTTAGGAGTCAATCAAACTAAGTGACGTCAAAGAGGTAAGTCAAAAACGTCATTGAACACAAAAATTTTATAAGGAACTCTCATACTAATTATTCAACAACCCAAAATTTGGTCATTAATTAGATATATAAAAAGAAAATTCACTTTATCTTGATGCTAAGCAATGTTTTTCTATTGGCTTGGGACATTGGACCTGAAGAGATGTAAATGTAACCTGAGCTAACTGGCCCAGTGGGAAACAATATATATAAAGTCACAACAATCCTATATAATAAAACTAATATACAAATCAACCAAACAGAGGAATGACCAGTCGTTATGACGTGCACTGATCACCAGGGGGCAGATGTTCAATGCAGGAGCTGCCCTCTGGTGGTCAGTGTGCTCCCACAGGGGGAGCACCACTCAGCCAGAAGCCAGGCTCTTGAATAAGTAGTTGGCGAGCGCAGCAGCAGTGGTGGGAGCCTCTCCCACCTCTGCTGCAGGTGGACAGTAAGGATCAAGGGGTCCCAGACAGAGCCCAGGCTGGGAAAGAGATGTCTGACTGCCAGCTTAGGCCCAATCTGACATTCTGACATCCCCCAAGAGTCCCAGACTGTGACAGGGCACAGGCCGGGCTGAGGGACCCCTCCCCCCTTCCCCCAGTGGATGAATGTCAAGCACTGGGCCTCTAGTATATACATAATTGTTTTATGTATGTACATATATACAATTATTGGGTCTCAAATTTTATGTGTAGAAAAATATCAGAATTCTTGGCTATGATTGCAGGATAAAAGGTAGACATTAACAACCCTGTCAATGTAAAAGTAACAATGTAGCTGATAGGCCATGGACATGGCAGACAGAACAAAATAATTACCCTTATCTTTCAGTTTGGGGAATGAAAAAATATTGTCAAAGTTGGTGGAATAAAAAATACATTTTAGTGTGTCATTAATGTTATATACCAATAAAATCATGCAAATGTAACCAATAAAATCATATAAATGTATAATAAACATACTCAATATTTAATTGAAAATAGGAATGGGAGGAAAGCAATCAAAATGCAGTCATCTAAATATGTGGCTTTATCAGGAGGTGTTCAATGGCTATGAAATAAAGTTGAAAAATTAAGAAATACTATCCAGAAATACAAAGATAATAATCAATAGAAAATCTTAAAATGCACACGGTTGACTTTGGCTCTGTGAAATGGACCTGGGAATGGCTGTGACTATTGCTTTGAATGATATGTCCCCTGTACTACTTGTTACAATGTTCATATGTTAATTTGGTAAAACTCTTTTTTTTCCAAATTTAAAATCATTAATATCTCACTTAGACATAAAAAAGGAACAGTCAAGACAATATAATTCTGGACTGGTCCATCTGCTAGAGAATGTGATCACACCTATTATGTCCTGGGAACCTACTCTGTGCAAAATGGGATGCTAAGTTGCTTGTTTCCAAAGATCTGAAAGGAGAAATCGTAATGTTCATTTCACAGATGTAAAAACTGAGCTTCAGGGAATTTAAGTAACTGGTCCAAGGTACAAAAAGGGGGTTGAATGGTCTAGGCAAACCAACTCCAAAGCCAAAGTAAAATTTAAAAACATAATGAGAGAGGTCATGTTACATCCTCCCTCTTGGAATATATCAAGTCTAACAGTCTCTGATTCCACAAGCAGAACAAAACCAACCAACATCTACTCAATTTCCCATGTCCACCTAAATATCCATGCAGGCATCCAAAGAATGTGGATAACTAGATAAGTTTTTATTTCCAGGGGGTGTGTGTAGGGTCCACAAAGTTTGTTATCTAGCATAGGTGCAGGGATTTACCCTTGCAGGCTCTTCCTACATCGTGTGTCTATCACATTATACATATTTTATTCCATTAACATTTTCCTGAACCTACATTTCTGCATATAAAAATATTACACTGCTACAGCATAACAGTAAATCAAACCAAAAAATTTAAAAAAAAAAAACCTTTATCAAAGCTTAGTTTATGTTTATTTTAAGAGTGTTCAAAAATCCACTCAATGTGGTTAGGTTTCACAGCTCTTAAAAACAAGCTCCAAATTTACAGATATTTCATAACATTCCCATCAGCATATAAGAGCTTCTCTCACAGCTGGCACAGAGTGCCCTTTCTTCTGTCTCTTCTAAATCGGTAGGAAGCTCCTTAGATCTCCTTTGGCGAACATTTTCTCTCCTGGCAGTGGGGAGTCACAAAGGGGAAGCTATTGATCTGGCGCTGAAGCAAAAACTTCCACACGATGAGATAGCTAACATAAGTACAAGTTCAGGCAGGAAACCAATGATTTTATTAATTATTGCTGGTCATGTCATTATACAAAAATACTCAGGCCAAAAGGAAAAATACAGAATGTGTGTGTGTGTGTGTAAGAGAGAGAGAGAGAGAGAGAGAGAGAGAGAGAGAGAGAGAGAGAGAGAGAGAGAGAGAGAGAGAGAGAGAGAAAAGGGACAAGGAATGAGAATGAATGCCATCCTGTAGACACCCCACCAGCACTCACCAGAGGAAATCAAGTTGCCGCCAGTTTGGCTGGGGTTCAGCGCCATCTGCATAGTATTTAAAAGTGAGAGCCAAACTCTGAGCTATTTTATTGGAGTTAGTAAGGAAGCTCTCCAATCTATATCCGAAACTCAACTGTTCCAGCTTCTGAGCATCACTAAAAAGAGCTTACGGAGGTCAAAGAACTTAAACAGCATGAGGAGCCGCTTTGCAGTCCATATAAAACCAGGAGTCAGTAGCCTGAGCATTTGATTAGATCATTTGGTTGCTAATGAGTGGTGGGGAAATCCTGAGGCAGTTCTTGGGGTGAAAGGTATAAGACAGAGGATAATAATAGTACTAACAGACAAAATACACAGAGTGCTTGCTCACAGCAGACATTGCTTTAAGATTTTACATTCACTCACTTATTCAATCCCCACAGGTCAGGTGGTATGGTATTATTATTATCCACATTTTGCAGATGAAGAATTTCCCAGGAGAAATTCCTGGGATGTAAATGTTTTTTTAATGTTGGTTTTTAATTTTTGATCTCTCAAGATTCAATGCTTGCTTTTGTTCCCATGTGAATCCAAAGTGTGCAAATGTGATTCTGAGTTTCTTTCAATTATCCATGAAACATTTAAGAAAAACATAGATTCTTTAAAAAAAATAGATTATGGTTATCTAGACATATAGATAACAGTAATAATAGCTAACATTTACTGACTATCTTTTATTGCCAAACTCTGCTATTTGCATAATGAATTATATTGAATCTTGCAACAAACCCATAATGTTTAACACCCATTTGCAAATGAGGAAACTAAGGCATAAATATAAGTAACCTGCCTGAGATCACAATGCTAGCAAGTAGCTAAGGCAGGACTTAACCCATGAGAACTGTCACTTGAGTTTACACTATTGCTCTGGTAACTATTGCTGCTCTCAAAAATTAGTGGCTGACCTCAACAATTTAACATTATTTCTCTCAATTCTGTGGGACAACTGGTCTCAGGAAGTGCTCTCACTGGGGGTCTCACAGGCAGCTACAACGAGACAGCAGTTGGGGCTGGAGTCAAAAGAAGACATAACTGGGCGACATCTAAAATGGTTTTTCACTCCGATGTTGGCACATCAGCAGGAGTGGCTGGAATTGCTGGGGGCTGGCTGTCCTCTCTCCCTCTCTCCACAGTCTATCAGTGTGGGTAGCTTGTGCTTGCTCACAGCTTCTGGTATCAAGATGACAGTCACATTAGCTTTCCCCTGTGTGAGCAATCCAAGAGACCCAAGAAGAAGCTGGAGATTTTCTCTTGACCTAGCCCTGAAGGTCATGCAGCATCACTCTTCCACATCCTATTGGTCAAAAGCAAGTCACCGTCCCAGGTCCCACCACATTCAAAGGAGGGGATTACACCACAGTGTAAATATCCATGGGGGCCCCACCTTTGGAGACCAGTATCATCATTCGCACTTACCATGATTTGTTGCTTATATTATAAACTGCAGATCCAGAGATTTGGGTCCAATTTGAAGGAGGAAAAACAATGCTACTGAACATAGCATATGGGAAATCCTTTCCAAAATCATTGTCTTCTTCTACTAGAGAAATCTGCAGAGATGGCACTGTGCTGCTTCAAGATGCTATCAGTGAGAGGAATTCCAAAAATGTCTGGAAAGATTCTAAGCCTCATTAGGTAAGATAAAAATTCCCATTTTTCCTTTTCTTTACTCTTTAAAACAAAGTGGAAAGTCTCCCTAGAATGCAGGCATTTTCTTGATTGAGTACATGTCCTAGCTCCGCTAATCTGTCTTGACCAATTCATGTAACCTCTGTACAACATTTTCCTCTTTCTTGAAAATGTATATTATTATTTTCCATCGTGAAATTGATGGGAGGATCAGGAGATTATGCACATGACGTTACTTTGAAAGCTGAAAAGCAAGGCACTTCTCACTTTTAGAACTTGCTATCGGTTGGTTATTGAACTTATGTATGTCTCTTCTACTATGCTGAATGTTCCATGATATCAGGGACTGTGTTGTGCCCACAGTTAAGAAAACCATAAGCTTTATCATCCAAGCAGGAACACTTCCAAGAGTGAAAGGGTACTTTTGAATATAATTATGTTATAGACCAACAGATGTAAAAAGGACGTGTGTTCATCCTACCCTAGTAGATACTCAATAAACACTTGTTCAATAGAAAATATAAATTCATTATTTATTTTTGTCTCTCATTATTACTCTTGTTGTTCTCTCTTATTCCATCTTTTCCTCACTGTCTCCTAAATTTGTCTTTATTTCCTGCCACCTAATTTTGTCTTTAATAAAGAACTTGAATTCTATCTCATATCTAATAGCAAACTGACTCTTTCATTATTAGATTATCACTGCTCTTAATGTCAAGCTACATCCCAGGAATTAGAGTTACATTTTAGTAATTCCAAATAGAATTGTTTAGTGCCCACTATGTGACAAGCTCTGTCTCATATGGGCTAGGCAGCAGTGACCAAGATAAGCAACCCTGTCTTCTTTAGAGACCTTACATTCTTGGGAAGTTAGACAGACAGTATATATACATGTATTATAATCTCAGGTTGTGGTAAGTTCTGTGAAGAATGGAAAATGGGAAGATTTGGTAACCAATGATGTGAGTTTTAAAAAGACAGCCTAGAAAGGGGAGACATAAGCCAAAATCTTAATGAAAAGCTCAGGCTGGGGAAAGTGCTCAAAGCACAGAGAGCAGCAGAAACAAAGGCCTGAAGGAGGACGAGTTCGTCAGCACATTGAGGAATGGAGGCTCTTGGGCCAGAGCCTAGTAAGCAAGGGGAGAGGGGTACTGTTATGGTTGGAGGGTGCTGGCTGTGAGGTCAGACAGACCCACATTACAGTTGCTGACTCTCCTCATCCTGGTGGCATGACCCTGGCATGTTATTTACACTCTCTGAGCCAACTTTTTAGGGTTGATGTGCATGAAGGTAAATGTGAAGGGTCCTACAATAGTAGATATAAACAGGGAATGAGAGAGAGTTACAAAATTACTTTGAGATGCTTGAATGAATACTCCTAAAATAATTCATAAGTAGCTGTATTTGTAACCTATTAACCAAAACACTCGACATAAAAATTAAAATATTATCTTTAAGTTGTGTGTGTGTGTGTGTGTGTGTGTGTGTGTGTTTAATTTCCCTGATGGTCCTTGAAAATTCGTGTTTGTGTTCAACCTGAATATAGAATGAAGATGGAGATGTCACTTATCATTTCTGGAAACACCTCTGGCATCCCAGGCCTGGTGTCCTTTACCTGTTTCCTAGTCCTCTTGTCTCAGTGCCCCTTGCGCATCCCTAGAAACTCTCCAACCAATAGAACCAATACTCAGTCACCAGATTCCCTATCTTCTTTTTAAATCTCACCATGTCCTGCTCCTTATCTTTCATAGCATAAAACACAGCTGTTTCTAAAGAAATCTCAAGCTAGTCAGTCCATGCTGAGAGGGGTTAGCTTTCTAGTAATCTAGTTAGAACTGGGCCTTTTTGTGCTTGTCCTGAGCTACACCTGTTGTGCAGCTGCTATTCCAGCCACTCTTCCCTGAAATGGCCAGCCATTGAAGCATTTTGTGCAGCTAGGCAGGTGCATTAATTATAGACTACCTGGATGCATCTAGAACACTTGGCAGTAGCAAGATGTAGCTAATGTTCTGTTAAACAATGTCTCCAATGGTGTGTATTGTGGAGTATTATAAGAGACCTTTAGATAACAGCTTAGTATAATCCAGGAGCCATTTAATTGTGCCCTAACTCAATTTTGTTAAGAAATAAATCTTTTTCTTTGATAGAAAATCTTCCAAACTGATAATAGGTATCGGCCTTGAAACAAGGTATGAGAGAATTATATTTACTGCCATGAAAATAATTTCTAGTCAGGGAAATGCATTAGCATTACTGAAATGTTGGCGCTCATATGGATGTGCCCGCAGTTCTCTGAAGCCAGGAATCCCTAGGGCATTTTCTTACTTTGATTTCAAATGTGGAAAAATTCAGTACTGCCAAAGATTGCATTTTTTTTCAAAAGATGAATTTGAGTGGATTTTTCACCAAATGCATAAGAAACTGCAGTTATTTAAATGACCTGTGTTGGAAATTAAAAAGCATTCATGTGCAAGAATAAGCATGTGGATCTCTCATTTGAAAAAAAAAATAAAAAGGTAATTAAATCATCCTTTTATAGTTAGTCCAAGGAAAACCCACTGAGATGAAACCAGTTTGCCAGTTCATTAGATAAAATACATAAAAGTGGTCAGAATTATCTCAGCTTCCTTGCAGTCCAGGGTAAGGGAACGAACCAATCAATACACGAAGACTGGCCTGGTACATGCCCCTCCCGCCCCCCTTGGAGAATCTCGTCTCTACCTGAGAGATGTCCTGTCTTCCTAGCCTCATTTTTATTTAGCTAAAAATGGTCTTTTGAGAGGACCTCCTTGGCTCATGGAGGAAGAAGCAGGTGATAGCAAGAGGTGGGGGTTTTTGTAGCAGAAGGAAAAGAAACTTAAAGAATTGTAATGTTGTCATCACACTTCCAGAGAAAGCAAGTTTTCAGTTATCTAATGTCACTCATCTGTAATAATAATAGTTATCCAGGAAGGACCTAAAAAAAAAGTTTTCATGGGTATTTTAGTAGCTCCTCCAGTTCCCTCATCAGACCACTATTGACTAACAAAACCAGCAATATAGAATATGAAAATGGATAAAGCAGAGAAAACAAGAGGAATTCTTTGGGAAGGGTCACAGCAGACCTGTACTAGTACTTAAACTGCATACTCTTTGCAAACACTGTCCTTTTCTTATTCCTCCATTTTCACTGCATCCAAAGGACATAGCCCAAGTCTCGTGAGAAAAAGCTGCCTTCATCTCTCTCAGTAATTTTATTTAAAAACCTATCTCCCTGACTAGAAGAAAAAAATATGCTGACTTGAGGGAAAGAGCATAATGGTATTCTCTCTCCCTCTATACTCACCGCATCACAAATAAAAGCATTTTTCTTGAAGTTAAACTTTTAAAGTGTCCATCAAAAACCACAATCATATTCCCTAATCATTGTGTCTCAGCCCCAATCTCACTCACTCTTTATTGAGCCCCATGTATACAATTTGCCATGAGATATGGCCCCAGGGGTATCTCTTCAGCCTAGAATTAACACTGAATCCGTAACTGCTTCAGTCTTCCCATCAGGGCACAATAGACCTCCAGATTCTTATGCTTTTACCCTTAGAATCATTTTGGAGACACTGCTCTTCTTCCTCAGGCAGAAATGAATTCCGCTTACTGCAATGCACATGTATTGGTCCCTAATAAGAGCATGAGCTGTAAAGCTAAATAAAAGAACAATCCTACCTTCATGAGGCTCAGAGTGTGGTGTGAAAAAAAAAGACACATATGCAAGTGACAACACAAGTTGGACTCGGATCAGTTCGAGCTAGACATGGAGAAATGACTGAGGAGTAGATTTCAACAGGCAGAATGTGAGGCAAGGCACGCGAAGCAACTGTGACAACATGAGCACAAGCAAATAGAGTGTGCACATTCAAGGACAGAAAAGCGAGCTGTGCATGGCATGGACGGTGGAATGTGGTCCGAGATGAGGCTGGGAGCTGACGCGTGCCCTCGAAGAGCACGGATCACCGATTGCGACACTTTCTTTGCTCCCACACTCTTTAAAAATGTTTATCTTACATCTATTGCCAGGAGAAGGTTTTTCAGTCAGCTCATCTCTTCATGCTTGATATGTTTTTATTCAATTATAAAGCTTTAAGGGGGGGGAAATGGCTCTTGTGTGTTTTTGTGTACTCCAAATAATAACAAGGTTTATATGCAAAAAGCAGTCCCCACTTCTTAGTGATTCTATGTTACACTGGGCACACCCCTCCGGAGCCTATGGTTTTGTGGGCATTTTTCTGCACAAGGAAAGACGTCAGGAGAGGACTGGACATCCTTAGGAAGTATCACTAGTTACCAAGGTAGGGGCAGGTGGAGGAACCCAATTTTTGCTAAACAGAAGGTGGTCTGGAAGATTATACCATTCATGACTCCTCGATTATCGGAAAATATTAAAAGGTTAAGAAACTGCCCATTCTAACCACCAATTCAAACTAGAGACAATGGATCATGAAGTCCAATTTCAAGACCGACCAAAAAAACCATCAGCCTGAGATATTTTACTCCTTTTTTTAATCTCCTCCTACAACAATATTTCACAGCTAAAGTTTGTCTTTACTTGTCCTTTTTACAAGCTTTTTCGCAATTTTAAGGAATGTAACATGCATTCTGTGGAAGAGAGAGAGAAAAAGACGGGCTAGCACCAGATTTACTCTGACCTTTTTAAGGTTCCAAATTTAGTTAGTTAGCCATTTCTATCCTCTTCGCTTTTCAGAAGCTCGTGTGTTCGAGAGAACTAAAAATGGCAAACCCCTCCATGTTACCAGCATTTAAAAGGTTAAATGGTTTATTTTTATCCCACTAAGCAGAGAATTAAGACTCCAATGTGTTCGGGCTTGCCATGACAAAGATCACAGCAAGAATCTAGAAATGCGATCCTAACCCTTTCACTTACAGTCCTCGGACCTCACTCTGGGGGGTTCCTTCCCGAATTTTGCAAACTGTTTAGCTGTGGCTCTCAGAAGCGGCCACAAGGCAGCACAGGTGCCGCCCTTGTTCCTCAGAGTTGGTCACCTCTGTCTGTAGGAGCCCAGAGTGCAGGATGCCGAATCCTCTGAATAGGGAACTACCACTGGCAGCAAAAGAACTCCACCCTCTGGGCTGCTTTGGGACCCTAGGACTTTTCTATGCAGGGCAGTCCTTCCCTCAAATGGACGTTCTGGTACAGAATGGACGGCTTTCTGTGTGACCAGATCTACTGTCGGTGATACTGAGTGAAGCGAGACCCAGACTCACAAACCTTTTGTGTAAAGAGGCACGAGGGCATACAACACAGTCAAGAACATGGGGAGGAAATACTTTATCAGGTGTAAAGGTACACGCCTTTCTGTTCTTTCTCTCTCCCCTCTCTCAGATGAACTCCCACCATTTCTTTTCTACATTCACCACTTGGGGTCACACAGGCAGAGTGAGAATCCCACCAGCAGAGGGCGGAGGCTTTGTCTTGTTGCCTATGAATTAGGCAGCAGTGAGACTCTCCTGGTTCCAGAGAAGTGAGGTCACGGAGAGGCAAAGCTCAGCAAGGGGTAGGACATCCAGCTACTTAATGGCTTTGATCCTTTCTTCCCTCTCCTCAGGGCTACTCTAAATTCTCTACCAAAATAGCCAGGGTTGGTCTCTTCTTACCCATTTCAAAACCTGCTATGAGAACATATAAATGGGTGGCATAATTTCCAAGCACTAGAAAAGTGAACTGCCCACTCTCACAAAACAATGAAAGCCCACTGGGCCGTTAAAAAAAAAAAAAAAAGAAAGAAAGAATTAAAAATGGAGTTTTTCGTTCCCAATAGGAGCGCACTTGCTTTGGCCTTTGGAGGCATGTTTAAGCTTTTGTGACACTCTGAGAGTTGACCTGGAAAGCATAACAATGAGGTGTGGTTAAATTTCAGGCCTTACATAAAGAAATCCGCTGCTTATGTAAAAGTGATGCTCTGGGGTCCTAAAACTACACCTCTATTCTCAGAAAACGAAAATGTAAGTGATGACAATGTGCTACTTTCCTTAAATGTATCAGCCTTACAAAACCACTGTAGCCTGGGTTTTTTAAAATATATTTACCCTCTTCAAGGGATTTTCCTACATAATATAAATGTTCCCCTTTTTTGCCAGGTTTAGAGCACAGGATGATGGGAGCATAGGAGAGTCGAAACTTATGTGGAGTTGAACTCAAAATTCAGCATGTAAGGTGAAAATTACATAGTCAAAGTTATCCTTTAAAATCCTCAATTATCTATAAAGTAGATTATACACATATATGTTTGTATATATAACATTATACAGTAACCGTTATTAATGCTAAATTATGGGAACTTCAATGCTGGGTTAATGGAAGGAATAACAGGAAAACCTATATAGCTCTCTGGACATTTAAAATAGGAAAAGGTAGAAACACATAAATCTTTCATTTGCTTGCATGGTTGTTCTTTTCTCTATTAATACTTAAGCTCTATAACCTTACTACACGTCAACCGAAATTTTGTTGATGAGCACTAAATAAAGTTTGCAGAGTCTAGTCATTTGTAGGCCTGATGTGGTTCTCCTATGGTCAGTTATGATTTTACAATTCTAATCATTTTACAAATGTATCTCCACCCATATGTTATCTGATCCTTATTAAGTATCATAGACAGGAATGAGCATTCTCAATTATAGGTGAGAAGATAATCTGGAAAACTTAATTGTCATTTCAGAATTCTTTGTCACAAAAATAACCTTCAGAAATAAGAGTGACTAATCTGAGAAGGCTACATACTGTATCACTCCAATTATATGATGTTCTAGAAAATGCAAAACTTGGAGACAATAAAAAGATCAGTGGTTGCTGGGGGTGCTAGTGAAGAGGTGACTAGGCAGACCACAGATAATTTTTAAAATATTCTGTTTGATTCCATAATGATGGATATCTGTTGTTATAAATTCATTCAAACCACTCCATGTACAACACCAAGATTGAAACCAAAGATAACTATGACAAGAAACCATCTAACAATGAAGTTTTTAAGTCACTTCATGTATTTTATCAAATTTGATTTTCATAGCAACTTAATAAATTAGAGATTTACATTATTAGGGGTCTCCAGAAGCATATTCCTGGCTCTTAGCAAAGTAGGAGGCCACAGTACATAATTAATAACTATGTTTAATGGATTAATTCCAATCTAAAAAATAAACAATAAAATCCAGAATGGTTACAGAAGTTTTTTAAGGTCTATGAGGCAAAAATAAACATAGCCAGTCTAGAACTCAATCTTCTGATTTTTAACCCGATTAGCTTCCCACTGCCCCAAGCTACCCTAGGATAGCATAAATTATCCTAAAGGAACCAGCTTATTCTCCTTTGTTATGCCTATGTCCTTCCTCCACAATGGACCCAAAGGAGAGTACAAGGCATGTGAAAGACTGGGGAGTATAGGGAGAGAAAAATTCTAAAGATGATCCAATGCAGCCATATCCTAGAGCAGTGGCTTCTTAAAACTTCTGGGCTGTGATGCACTGATAGACATGCATTGTCTTAATCACTTCAGACTATTACAACAAATGCCAGAGACTGAGTGACTTAACAGACATTTATTAGAGCTTCAATATATGAATTTTAGGGAACACAAACATTCAGTCTATAGCATACACATTGCACCACAAGCCAGCATTTATACGCACACATACACAACACACAGAAAGTCTAATGAAATAATACTCATCCTCACTTATAAGTACTTGCCTTACTTATGAGAAAGAAACCCTGATATTTTCTAGCCTATTCTATTATTGTTTATACTGGTAGCAACTAGTTAATTTGATTTTACAACCCTGGCAGAGAACAATTTGAAGTGAGTAAGATTTTTATTGAATGATTTAAGTCCTTAATATTCTTTCTCTTCTCCTGCTTTGCCACTTGAAGGTACTGGTCTTAACAGTTTTTACAAGCTATGAGATAGCTCATAATCACCGTCATAATAATGCAGCCACCCTGCATTTATAAAATACTTTATACTCTTCTGAATGCTCACTCCCACTTTCTTTCCTATGCAACATGCCCAGCCCAGTGATTTAAGCAGAGAAATGTATTAATCACATTAAATAGCTTAAGAAATTAAGATTAAAAGACATTAAGTAACTTGTCACAGAGTCAATGAGCAGCATACCTGTAATTGGTAGTTGCTCTGCCTTCAAATCAGTACTCTTAACTGTGTCTCTATCACCAAAAACCAAATGTCAGAAGAGATCTACTGAATTCTACCAACCACATTTCTGGGAGATTCAAAATGAAAGATATATAACACAAAGTGGGGGAAAAAAGGATTCTGGTTGGAAGTCAAAGAAGTGGGGAGAAGTATGTGAGAGGCAAGTAAAGGCTAATTGTCTTTTGGACAAATGGCTAATATTAATATATATGTATCTGCATACATATAAAGTAAGATAGCTTATCACTGAGATCATTTAAAACAATAAGTTCTCATCCTTCCTCGCTACTTAATTTATGAGGAACTAGCATGCAGACTTAAAACTGATGTCTTTATACTAATTATCAAGTTAACAGAGGTCTGGTTTTCAACAATAAAACATAAGAACGAAAAGACTAGTCTAAAAAAATCTTGCCTTTGTTTAAAATCATGCCTTCATTCTCTTTGATATCATGAGAAATATTCCCCCAGGAAATTAAAAGTCACCCACCATTGTGTGCCTATCTTACAACCAGGTGTGTGGCTATCTGTTACAATTACAGAAGCACCGAAGATTAGAAGACAAGGCTCAACTGTTTTTAGAGACAAATTTATTTCCTGTAAAAACATAGACTATCTCCTATTACTCATATACACCTTTCAGATCCTAGATAAAATAAATGATGATAACAAAATAACCTTCTATTTAAATGGAATAATAGTAGAAATTTAACAAGCACAAGTTCCAGATTAAAAAAAAAAAAAACAAAACAAAACAGGGAAGTACATATGTTTTCCTTTTACCAGTGTCTAATGTTGCTGGAAAACTCACTCACAGCAGTCATTCACCCTGGGAGCTTTTTGCATTGTCAGCCCTGGCAATGCTGCATCTCTGTAAGATTTATCAAGTATAAAGTTGAACTGCTTCTTTAAAAAACTAGCTGCTCCAGAGATACAATAATACCAATCATGAAGCTGTTGCAAGAAAGATTTTAAGAATGCTCAGAGGAGGTCCATGGATGGGTCAGAACTTGGAAGCTACCTTGAAAAAAATCTGGAATTAACCACGGTAGGACACATTTTCAAGGTGATTTGAGTTCAGCATTTTGGAATTGATTTAACCAACTTCAGTGCCTCCAATCTGGAAAAACAGAGATTTAATTGGAAAAGCACTTACCAGTGTCTGTTATATTACAGGAGGCCTTTTGTTGCACAGTGTCTTTATTATTTTTAACTAATCCCTTCGTAGAATCTTGCCCTGGGTTTACCCTACAGTTCCCTTTTGTTTCTTTGTCAACACACTAACTACAGGCTTAGCTTCCTCTATGGCTCTTAGCTTGTTCGCTGAGACCACATCACATCTCACCACAGCTGTTGGCAACATGTCTTGCCTGAAATAAACAGATTTCATGTCTTCAGTACACAGTTAGCTAATTTATTTTACCAGTGAACCCAAATGTCCTTTTAGAAATCTGAAAGGTTTTAAATCTAAGAAACATTAGTATGCCAGACTGTAATGTCTTTTTGTAGGGTTAGGAAAGGGGCATGAAAAGCCATAATACTAGTTACATGTACAAGTTAGATTGTTGAAACTAATGAATAATCTTCTTCCCACATTCTATTACAAAGTTTCCACCATAAATACTGTGATACCACGTGGACACTTTGAAGTACTATCCTTCTCTATCCACAGTCAGGCTCCCTGCCTGTTTCCATGATCCACCCTGTTGCCTGATTGGTTCAAAGTGGGCATATGACTCATCAAGGTCAATCAAAGGGATTTTTACTAGAATGTTAGGAATGAGGCATATTCATTCTCTCTCTCTCTCTCTCTCTCTCTCTCTCTCTCTCTCTCTGAAATAAAAGGTACTGAAGTCCAAGTGATCCTAGACCAGACAGGCAGGTATCATCTTTTTTTTTTTTTTAATATATGTCTTTATTGATTTTAAAGAGGAAGGGAGAGGGAGAGAGAGATAGAAACATCAATGATGAGAGAGAATCATTGATTAGCTGCCTCCTACACACCCCCCACTGGGGATTGAGCCCGAAACCCAGCCACGTGCCCCTGGCCAGAATCGAACCTGGGATCCTTCAGTCTGCAGGCCAACGCCCTATCCACTGAGCCAAGCCAGCCAGGACTAGGTACCATCTTTATCAATGTATGGAGACAGCCTATCTGAGAAGAAAGCCAACCTGAGAAAAAACAAAGGCAGAGACAGAAAGAGTTATGCTTCAATGATATCAGCTCACCACCTGGTCCAGCTGTGCTTCAGCTGGATATGGACTTTAAGTTCTGCTTTTACATACCTAGGGTTTCTGTCACTTGCAAACATAATGACTATGGAAAATGTCACCAATAGCAAAAGAGATTAAGCGTTGCCATTTATTTTATGGTATATTCATACAAAGTCACTTTTGAAGTATAATTTCATAAGGTAATTAGATTGGTGGGATTCTTTTTCTTTCAACACTTTATATATTTTACTCCACCCTCTTCTTGCTTGAATAATTTCTAACGAGAAGCTACAATCCTTGTCTTCATTCTTCTATAAGTAAGGTATTTTTTCTGTTGGCTTTTTTTTCAGGATTTTTTTTCTTTATTTTTGATTTTGTGTTATTGGAAAATGATATGCCTAGGTGTAGTTTGTGGGGTTTCTTTTGGAGGCGCGGCATTTATTCTTCTTCGTGTTCTCTAGATATCTTCAATCTGTGGTTTGGTCTCTGACATTAATTTGGGGGAAATTCTCAGGCACTATTGTTTCACATATTTTATCTGCTTCTTTCTCTCTTTTTTTCTCATTCTGGTATTTTTTGAATGGGTATGTTATGACCTTTCGTAGTGTCCCAGTCCTTGGATATTCTGTTCCTTTTTTTTCCAATCTTTGTTCTCTCTTTTTTTTTTTTTTTTTCAGTTTTGGAGGCTTCTATGGAGACATCCTCAAGATCAAAGATTCTTGGGTCTACTAATGATCTTATCAAAGACATTTTTCATTTCTATTACAGTGTTTTTTATCTCTAGCATTTCTTTGTCTTTCTTTTTTTTAAAGTTTCATGTCTGCTTACATTGTTCATCTGTTCTTACATGCTGTCTACTTTATCCATAGAACCCTTAGCATATTAATCAAGTTGTTTTAAATTTCTGGTCTGATTAAAAAAAAAAAAATTCCTGGTCTGATAATTCTAATGTCCCTGCTGTATCTGGTTCTGGTGCTTGTTCTGCCTCTTCAAATGGTGTTTTTTGCCTTTTTGTATGCGTAGTAACCTTATTTTGGTAGTTGGACATGATGTACTAGGGAAAAGAAACTGCTATAAATAGGTTGTTTGTAATGTGACAGTAAGGTATGGGAAGGGGAAGCATTCTATAGTCTATGATTAGGTCTCAGTCTTACCGTGAGCTTATGCTGCTGGATGTGAACTTAAGTATTTCTCTCTCCCACCCACCTTAGGTGGGACAGGATGGGTTCAGCTTGCTAGAGTTGGGTCTTTTCCTTCTCCTAGTTTAGTAAAACTCTGATCATACTCTAGCAGACTGGGGTCTGGTTGTTTCTCTTATGGGCAGGCCTTGTTAACAGTGCTCAGGCATATTACTAGATGGTTCCTTTTCCCCGCCTCCTGATGGAAGCACAAGGAGATGTTTCTCCAATATTTACTGTGAGACCCTGGTTGAGCTCCTGGAGATAAAACTCACAAAAGTGTGGGTGGCCCTTGAAGACTGTTCCCTGACGTTTTTATCTCTCAGACTTGTCCACACTGAACTCTCAGCAATTCACCAAGTACAATTAAAGTTGTCCTATTTCAGAATTAGTTCCTGTAGTTGTTTCTACTGGTGAGTTTCTGCTCTCAGGAGCAATGCCTTCTGGATTTGTCTGTTTGCCTTTCCAATTTTTGGAGCAGTGATTTAACCTGTGTCCTCACTTCTCTTACAGATCTAAGAGCTGTTGATTTTTTCAGTCTCTTTAGCTTTTTACTTGTTACATAGAATGGCACCTTCCAAGCTCTCCACATGTGAAACCAGAAATTCGAACTTTCTTGATTGACAGCATCTTTAATGACTCGGTCATTTTTTTTTAATGGCATGCCAAAACCAAAACAAATACCTAACCATTTTGTTTACTAAGCAGCTAGAACCTTAAAAAGCAACTTTTAAAGTATATATGTTCTAACGTCTTAACAGACAATAGAAAATAAATAACACATCAGTTGAGATTTAAAGAATTAATGTATTTACTATATTCTTAAATAACCACTATTATTTAGCAAGAAGGTATGTATTAGGCACTGTGCAACTTCTCAAAACTTGAAACCAGATTAAAATTTACTTCCCTCATTTTATTTTTCTCATTGACTTTCACATGGTATTTCCTCTCTGTCACAGCAATCACCAGAAACCTAACTTCACAAAAATATAACATCACCAAAAGGAATATAGCATAATCTAAAGTTGAAACAGTGATTTACCTCAAGCTAGTTGTTTGTGAAGTCTGACAAATGTAAAACACTGTTGTGTTTCTTTTAAGAATTTAAAATAGTCCACAAACTCTGGGAATTAACAAAAGATACATTCAAAGAGTCATATGCAGCTGTTAACAGTTGTGAGGAATCCTCCCACGAGATGATCTTTATAGTATGTGTTGCTAAATAAGTAAGGTAAGAAAAAAAAAGTGTATGAAGTTTATTAACCAAAGAAGGCATAAATATGAATATAAATGTATCTCTCTTATATTTAAAAATGGAAGGAGAAACTATAAAATTATTTCTAGTATTTACCTATAGGAACAAGAAGGTAATGGAGTAGAGGTGTCTGAGGTAAATCTAGGCCTCTCTAAATATACCTTGTTTTTCAGCTTTGACTTATGAATCTTATACATATTTTACATAATTATAAGACAACTAGGGGCCCGGTGCACAAAAATTTGTACACTGGAGTGAGGGGAGTACCTCATCCTGGCCTGTGCCCTCTCACAGACTGGGACCCCTTGGGGGATGTCCACCTGCTGGCATGCCTGACCAGCCTGGGTGAGGGACTGAGGGCTGTTTGTAGGCTGGTCAAGCCTCCCAGTGGGAACCCTCACCTATGGGGGTGTGGCCAGCCTGGGTGCGGGCCTGAGGGCCATTTTCAGACTTTCAGGCTGCCCATAGTCCCTTCAGGTTTTGGGTCCCTATTGGGGTGCCTAGCCAGCCTGGGTGAGGGGCTGAGGGCTTTTTTCAAGCTGGTGACAGCTCCTATTGACCCAAGGTCCCAGCAAGGCTGACTGGAAGCAGGTTTCTGGGGTTTATTTATCTTCTATAATTGAAACTTTGTTGCCTTGAGTGGAGGCCACAGCTGGCCTAGGTAGTCAGTTTCCTCCATCGCTGACCTCCTGTTTGCTCTAGCTCCATGGCTGCTGGCCGCCATCTTGGCTAGGTTAATTTGCATATAGTCACTCTGATTGGCTGGTGGGTGTGGCTTGGCTGGTGGGCATGGCTTAGGTGCAATGGAGTGAGGGTTAATTTGCATATTACTCTTTTATTAAATTAGATTTTGAAAGCAATCTTAAAAAACAGAAAGCTAAACGAAGCAAATGAACTTAATTGCATATTGATTTTATGGCATAGCCACACAGATTTTAAAATACAAGAATTAAAAACTAATGTGGTCCTGGCTGGTACTGCTCAATGGTACAGCATCAGCCCATTCACTGATCAAAGACTCATACCTGGGTTGCAGGTTCAATCCTTGGCCCCAGTCAGGGCTCCTGTGGAAGGTAATCAATCAATATGTCTCTCTCACATAGATGTTTCTCCCTCTCTCTCTCTCTCTCTCTCTCTCTCTCTCATCCCCTTCTACCACTCTCTCTAAAAATCAATAGAATAAATATCCTCAGATGAGGATTAACAAAACAGTGTGAAATTTTTCAATCATATTAAAAACTACAAAATCATATTAAGCTGTTGTCAGTTATCTGAGACCACTTTTTATGTGTATTAGTTAAAACAATTATGGTGGTGTTTTTGAGAACTGGGATTCTTAGGTAAGTAGATAACTGGGAAAGTAAAGATGTAAGCTACCTGAGAGTTTTAAAAAAATAGCCTAGTTGAGTTGAAAAAATATGAGTTCATTAAACATTTTGTCTTAAAACATTCATTTATTTCTTAACTCTACCCTCAAAACAGCATCCAGCATCAATCCTGCCCTTCAGAGGAATGCCACCATAACTATTTAATTCCTTTTCACTTTAGCTAAGTGTCCTCTAGAACCACCTGGGAAACAGTCAACTGATGATTTTTCTGGTTTTATATAATTAATCCATTCCATTATACCCACTTATTTTACCTCTTTCTCAATTCTTAGCCAAGATAATTCCAGCATCTCAATTTCATTTATTGTAGGCTGTTGTGTTTCCCAAGCTTCAAATAACCATTAGAATTAGAATTGGTTCCAGGTATACTTGTCACAACATTAAGTCCTGAGTCATGGAAGGATGCCCCATATCAATCTACTCTCACTTATCCAGTTTTATATTCTGTCTCTCATATCCAGCATTTTGAAGTCCATTCCAAGGCATTTTACCTTGGTTCCTGCAGGTATGTATTAGCCAGGTCCTGCAGATTTTTGGATGACTGAGCCCTTTCCTCCCATGACAGGAACAATAATTTCCAATTGGGCAATGCTTTGATCTTAGTCATTAGTTTAGAATAATGAGCTGTAAGGACAGATAAATGGAGAACAAGTATCATCTTATGAGGCTACTGCTACTTAGAGCATTATATCTAAGCAAAGAGAAAAGTCTATCTTCTAGAAATGGGGAGTGGGTAAGTGAATGTATTCTGTTGGTCCAAAGGGGGGATCTTGGAGTTTAAAGTTTTCAAGTACATGAACCCAAATATTACTATATTACTTCTCTACCATCTCACCCCTTCCTTAATGGTCTTCCCTTTACTATAGAAGACTTTATTGTAGCTATGACTGCACGTTTTTTTCTAATTTCATTAATCTCACAATTAGGACCTGTGCTTAATTTTCAGTATTATCTGCCTTTTTTGCTTTATTTTTTAAATATATTTTTATTGATTTCAGAGTGGAAGGGAGAGGGAAAGAGAGGTAGAAACATCAATGATGAGAGAGAATCATTGATCAGTGCCTTCTGGCATCCTCCTCCCCCACTGGGGATCAAGCCTGCAACCTGGGCATGTGCCCTGACAGGGAATCAAACCATGACCTCCTAGTTCCAAGGTTAATGCTCAACCACTGAGCCACACCAGCCAGCTGCCCTCTTGCTTTAGAATGTAAGATTCTCTTTAAATGCTGCCCTAGTGGCCTTCTGTCTCACAGTGTACCTTAAGTTGATAACTGGCTGACCTGAACCATTTTCTTTCTTTGGCACTTAACAACAAGCAACCAAATTCACAATTTTTATAATTATTATCACCCTCGTATCTCTCAAATACTAGAGAAATTGTACAAGCAGAGCATCCCCTTCAGCTATTCCCAAAACAATTAACCAACGGTGAGAGTCCCGGTTATTGTGATTCTGCAGCACACCAAGCACTGGCATCACCACACTAACAGAAATGTGAGTTACGGATGCTATCCAGTCAATAGTTATCCAATTATAGAACCCCACTCCCAGTTTCAACTGTCTGGGTTGGTGTTCCCCCAGAAGCAGACACTGATTGATAGAAGGATTTAGTACAAGTAATTTATCTGTGGAGTGATCCTAAGATATGTGAGCAGAGTAGGGATGTATGTCAAGAAAAAAAGGAAGTGTTCCCTGACTGGTTTGGCTCAGTGGATAGAGCGTCGGTCTGCAGACTGAAAGGTCCTAGGTTTGATTCCTGTCAAGGGCATGTACCTTGGTTGTGGGCACATCCCCAGTGGGGAGTGTGCAGGAGGCAGCTGATCAATGTTTCTCTCTCATCGATGTCTCTAACTCTCTATTCCTCTCCCTTCCTCTCTGTAAGGTATCAATAAAATATATTTTTTTAAAAAAAGAAAAGAAAAGAAAGGAAGTGTGTATGATTAAGCAATTATAACTGTGAACATGACAGCCTAATCCCATGGGGAATCTTAACCTTGGTCTAGAATACATGCCTCAGAGTAATCCCACCCAGGAAGCAAGGGTTCTGACAGTCATTAGCTGAGAGATGAATGGAGAGGAAGGAAGTGCATAAATTTCCCAGCCTTGTCATTCTACCCTGTGCCCAGAGAAAGCCCCAAAGCAAAGATCTGGCTGTAGGAAGCCACCAATTGTGAACTGAATCTGTAAGGGAATAGCATTATGGGTGGGGTATTTTTATGTTCATCTTTTTGCTCATCTACAACTCTTTCCACCACTACTAAGGCTATTTTCTCTGAAACAAGATTTTTCTCATCACTGCATCCCTATCCCCATACCGGATTGAATCTGTTTAAATCCTTCCTGGGTTTCAAGGTCTAATTAAAATATCAAGTCTTCCCTCACCACCTCAGTTGAAATTAATTCACCTCCTCCCTACCTCACCATACCATGGCACTTTGTTTATATCTCTATCTTTGTACATTTTGAACAGTAATAGAGTTATTTGAAAAAATACCTATTTTGTTCACTAGATTTAAGTTGAGAACAAGGACCAAATCATATTGACATTACAAAATGTCATAAAATCCCCAAAATCCTTTAAATACAAATATGTTTAATAAGCAACTATCAAATCATTCTATTCATTCAATAAATATTTATTAAGTGCCTACCACATATGAGGTTTGGTGCTAATTACTTGCGATGTAACAGAGTCAGAAAGGCTTGAAAGCTACTTCCTCCCTCTGCTCTACCAAAAATTTCCCATTTTTCCAATGAACTACTGGATAAGTCCAACATTTTTGTTTGTTTGTTTGTTTGTTTGTTTTTGCTAAGATGTGAATTATCTCTTTTTTTTTTTTACTCCTACACTGCATCATCCTTGCTCATATAATAACAGGTAAAATATATTGCACACATACTCCAGGCCAGATCATGTTGCTTGTTTCAACTCCTTTAATCTTCAGGTTTCAATAAATAATTCCATTTTATAAATCTGGTAACTGAGGTGCAAGAGATAAGTAATTTGCACAAAAGTATAGAGCTCACAAGTGGAAAGTAAATGGGTGAGCTTCATACATCTATGTGATTTACATTCTTCCTACTCCAACTGCCCTCTCCAAGCATGGTACACCCATGTCTGCTGATAATACCAACTGGAATGCCCTCCTACTCTCATCCATTCAAACCCTTGAACTAGTAATTACTATAATTTTATTCCTCTCCAACAGTGTGTCTTTGTTTTTTGAGAACATATCAACATTTGGCTTTCTCGATTTTTAGTTATAAAAAGAACTTTTACCAGTGATAAAGGTTTCATACTAAGAAATGTATTCTCTTTCTCATCATCTTTCCTGGATATCCTCTATACAATAAACATTTAAACTTCTTTGAAATACAGACAGAAGAAAACTATTAGCAGAATTACAATGAGTAGCCTCTTCCTTCTGTTCAAATAAATTTGGTTTAGATATTTAACTCCTCTTCTGATACTCAGTTCTTGAGTTAGGCAAAGAAAGAATTCAGAGTCAAGAACTCTACTGCAAAGCAAAGCTTATTTAGCAAGCAAAGTAAAAGTACACTCAACAAGAGAAACCGAGCAGGCTGAACCTTGGCCTTTTAGAAAGAAAACCAGAGAGAAAGAAGGAGTGAGTTGACTGGGCTGCACAGACTCAGAAAACAAGTCATGGAGACAAAGAAAAGGCCGTTGGAGTCAGGTTCAGAGAGTTATCTCAGGGTGAGCTGCCACTGCCCACTACTCCCCTGGTTACAAGTGTCATGGGGACCCTTAGAGCTTAAGAGAAAGAAAGCAACAATACATGCTGAAGAAAGAAGTCATGCTCTAGAGAAAGCGTGTCAAACTCAAAGGCTAATACGAGCCAAATAAATGAGGCATGTGGCCCATGGGCCGCAAGTTTGACATGCTTGAGAGAGTGCTCACTGAATCCTCTGTCTTATGAGTTTTCTTATCTATTTTCTAAAGGCAGGAATGTTAAGAGAGGTTTCAGGGGAGATTCTCAATAGAATATTCATTAGCTATTTACGAGTGTCCTTTAAAAAATTTTTTTTCATTGACTTCAGAGAGAGGAAAGGAGGGGGAGAGAGAAAAACATTGATTGGCTGCCTCCTGCATGCCCCCTATTGGGGATAGAGCCTGAAACCAGAGCATGTGTCCTGAATCAAACCTGTGACTTTCTAGTGTTTGAGTCAGCATGTAACCAACTGAACTACACTGGCTAGATTCCCGAGTGTGTCCTTTAATATGCTGATTCATCAAGATGAACAGATAGGGTGAGGGCTCTGGTCTCTACTGATTGGTCAGCACTGGGGAATGGATCATCAGTCAATGCAGCTCATCCTGATGTCAACCATGGTGTTGTTTCATCTGGTTTTGCTGCTTTTCTGGGCCAGAGCTGAAACACAACTGATGCCTTGATGTTATCTCTAATTTGACCAAAATTCTGCCTTTGTGATCAACAAATCCAAGGCTTTGTTCCTAAGATTATTTGGTGTAGGTCAGAACCTCATTGTCCTGAAAGCTTAGTGCTTAAGAGAGCAGTCATTGCAGAGGAGGAAGCCAGTAGCAAGGATGCCGGATAAGGCCCCTTTGAATTAGCTATTGTCTCAAGTTTCCCCATTCTAATGGCCAAGGAACTTTTCTAGCTTCTCACTATCCTGCCTCACCTAGGTCAAACAATAAGGTATAGGCATAGATTTGGAAGGAAGCTGAAAATGTTATTAGAATAAAAAGCTAAGTGCCCTTAGAAAAAGAATTATTTTGACTTCACGGTAAAGGGCAATGGGAAAATCAAATGGAAAAAAATAAAGAAAATAAATTTTGTTTAGTTCTAAAATTATTTTTTTAAACTTAAAATATATGGCTCATATTTTATATTATATTTAAAATATCCTATATAATGAAGAGGTAATATGCAAGTTGACTGTCACACCCTTGCACAAGATGGCCACTCCCATGTGGTCACAATATGGCCACCAGCAGGGGAAGGAAGTTTTGGGTGATCAGGCCAGCAGGGGAGGGCAGTTAGGGGCAACCAGACCAGCAGGGGAATGCAGTTGGAGGCGACCAGGCCTGCAGGGGAGAGCATTTGGGGGCAATCAGGTCAGCAGGGGAGCAGTTAGATGTCAATCAGGCTGGCAGGGAAGTGGTTAGGGGGTGATCAGGAAGGGAGGCAGGAGCAGTTAGGGGCAATCAAGCAGGCAGGCAGGCAGGTGAGCGGTTGGGAGCCAGCAGTCCTGGATTGTGAGAGGAATGTCTGAGGGATCCCATATTAGAGAGTGTGCAGGCTGGGCTAAGGGACAACCCCTCCCCGCCCCAGTGCATGAGTTTCATGCACCAGGCCTCTAATATTTTATATTATTTAATAAAATTTTTAATTCTAAATTGTATTAGTTAGCAATGCAGCTTCGATGCCATGCATATACTGAAAATGTGGAAAGTGTTTTTAAGATTCTATTGTGATGCCTGATGCAGGATTGGCAGTATTTAAAGGACTCTGGCTGCAGCTTATCATCTCAGGCTGTGAATTCATTAAGTTTGAAAAGAGGCAGGCAAACGATGCATTCTGAATGGGCGACATCCAGGAGAATGGGCAGGTTGCTGCTGTTGGGCGCCTTTGAAGAATGGTAGCACACCTTTTCCTGAGTAAGGACGGAATGTTTCAACATATGGTGTTTGCAAACACACATGCACCTTCTCAGCAAAGAGAAAACAGCCCCTGATCATCTGAGCTGTCCAAATGGAAATTATCCTACTGCTTCATCCATCATTGCTTGGTTCAACCACTGTATTATTCATTCCCTGCACTCAGGCCTTTGTATACTATCACAAGTGCTGCTGCAAAATTTAGTATTTGAGGTTGGAGATGTGAAGTGAGGCATAGATACAGTACTTAGTTTGAGATGATGACAGAACACTAGGACTTGTAAAAGGTTCTCAGAGATGCGTTAAGTTC